>SDVV010022179.1:0-12996 GCA_016164225.1 Gammarus roeselii | reverse complement strand
GGGATGGAAGCAAAGAGAGGGCTGTATGAGGGTGTTGTTGTCCCAACTGTACTCTACGGAGCTGAGGCTTGGGGGGTGAGAGCAGAGGAGAGAAGAAGGTTGAATGTTTTCGAGATGAAGTGTTTGAGGAGCATGGCTGGAGTAACGCTGAGAGACCGGATCACCAACGACGTCGTTCGAATCAGAACAGGGATGGTGAAGAAGTTGGAGGGCAGAGTGGATTCACGTGTTCTGAGATGGTTCGGGAACATGGAGAGGATGGATGAAGGTAGATCGGTGAAAAGGGTGATGAATGCTGAGGCAAGTGGTCGCAGGCCTAGAGGTAGACCGAAGTTTGTGTGGAGAGACGTGTGCCTCTCCTCCCCCCGCTCGTCTTGCCGTCTTCGAGGAAAGGTTTTTACAGAGAACGGGATTCCTAGCCCCTTCGCTCCGCCCCGTTTTGTTGCCTTCTACGACACGCTGGGGGTTGCGGTAGCGCAATTCTACTCCCGGCTACGGGGCGCCCCTTTAGTCGCCTTCTACGACACGCGGTGGATACGGTAGCACGAATAGCGGAACATTATTGAAAAATGTTGTTCGATCTCCATGAGCTACCATCTGAAATATTGTTTTTTCCTAAATTCTGCAGAAGAATGTTTTGCATAGACTTCCCAATCTATGCGTGATACATATATGTATGGAAACAACATACATTATTTGCGAGACAAGCGCAACATGATCCAAAACATAACAGCTGAAAAACATGACACCCACATATCTAGCTGCAGTAAAACTGTAGCTATAAAATAATTGAGATCCAACAGAGAGTATAAACAGTTCAGGGAACAGATTGTGTATCAGCGAACTTGCACGGGATCCAGGCAATAAAAATGTGAATGGGCTAAGTGTAAGAACATGGCAGTTACAAACAAACAAAACTTATTGCTGATTTATTTCTAGGAATACCATGAATGTGACAAATGCATGAATTGACATGGCAATTATTAATAAAAGGGTTCCCCAAAGATTTCGAGCAGTTACAATACACACATATTGTTGGAGTGAGAGAAATTCTTGACCACAAACTGAATATTTTCCAATTGGATGTGAACTCGAAGACAATTTGAACAGAATCATAAAACATGGAAAATACTGAGCTGAACTAAATCAGAATAGCAAAATGTAGGAACGAAACACAACATTGTAGACAATTTACCTTGAAATACACTTCCACTCCATAAATGAGGAAGAAAACCACCATGATGAACATGAGCCCAGCGTAGCATCCGTTGAAAAGATGAGTAAGAAACCGCTGCAAGAAAATAAATGGATTAGAGTGGTTTATTGGCTTGCAACTTACTCAGCAATCTGCAATATAAATAGTGGTAATCATTGAAAAATCAAAAGTAATAAAGATGCATGTTAGGAGTAAATGTTATGTTTTACCACCTGACTGTAAGAAGAACAGTTTCATCATAAGATTTTTGTCTCTAAAGGACTTGTAAATAATAGATAGATACAGGACAAAAGTTGGAACCATTAAAAATTTTCATAGCTTATTGCCTTCATACAGTTTACATGCTTCCAACAGGACATTTTCACATTTCAGCATAATGCTGACTGCACACAGATACAGACACTAGGCCGCATCCCCCAGGTAGGGGGGTGGCCGACGGCAAGGCGCACCTCACACCCTCATACGCTCACACTCACATAACTTAGCCTTTTTGTGCCTAAGGGTCAGGCCGGTAACCCCGCAATATACACTCTGGGTCACGAGTGCAGTCCAAGGATCCCTTGTCAGCAGCAGGGCCCGACATTTTTCACTGGTTTACCTCCGCCGTGTCATTATGGCCGGGCTCCTCACCCACGACCATCCCGACAACGGGATGCCAAGGGCGGGAAAGCACATGAGAGCAGCGTCAAAATCAACCATTCACAACCATTTTCCACTCACGCCTGTTCATTGCACGCTCTCTCACTACTTCAACATTCATATCTCTCCTTCCTAACGCCTGCTTCACATCATCCGTCCACCCAAACTTTGGTCGTTCTCTAGGCCTGCGGCCACTCGCCTCGCATTCATCACCCTCTTCACCAATTTCCCTTCATCCATCCTCTCTATGTGCCCGAACCATCTCAGATTACGCGAAAACACTTTGTCCTCCAACTTTTTCACCATCCTTGTCCTGATTCGAACCCCGTCGTTGGTTATCCGATCTCCCAGCGTTACTCCAGCCATGCTCCTCAAATATTTCATCTCGAAAACATTCAACCTTCCTCCCTCCTCGCCCCCCCCCCCCCACAAGTCTTAGCTCCGTAGAGCACAGTCATCCCCAACGTCCTACAGCTCATTACACTCTTCAGTGCACCCAACACTTTACGCCCCTCTTTCACTCGCGCCTTCACTTCAGTTTCCACTAGTTCAGTTATCTCCACATGGGAGCCCAGATACTTAAAACACTGAATTTCCTCCAAGAGCTCTCCATTTGAGGGGACACTAATTTTGCTTGCATCGACAGTCCTCGAGCATCTCATTACTTTACTCTTACCCACGTTCACTCGAAGCTTCCTCCTCTCGCACACTCTACCAAACTTAGACACTAGCCTTCATAGCTTTTCCTCTGAATCCGCAACCAGGGCCATATTATCAGCAAACAGCAACTGGCTCAACTGTCAACTCAGCCCATTTGCTTCCAACAGTTCCAAGCAACGACCCAGCACACTCGCTTTCACCTCTCTGACCACTCCATCCAAATAGAGGTTGAACAGCCAGGGAGACATAACGCAGCCTCGTCTCAGTCCCACTTTTACTGTGAACCAATCCCTCCCCTTGCTCCCCACTCTGACACATGCTCGGCCGCCAACATAGAAACTCCGCACCGCTTTCAACAGATGTCCGCCCACTCCATACAAACGCAACACCCTCCACAGCGCTTCCCTGTCAAATCCTGTCGGCATGTCATTATTGCAGTGTAGTAACTATCATCATTAGGTTGGATGGCCGCTTCCCTTTGACTATGTGTTATGAGTGGCCACAAATACGACAACTGGCTGAATCCCGCACTGCTCTTAAACGTTCACACATACAAACTTAGCCTATTGGCGCTATAGGGTTCCGAAAGGAAAACTCGCATGATACACTTCGGGTCAGGGGTGGGGTTTGAAATCAGTGTCAGCAGCAAACCCTTTCTACACCCACGACTTTCGTGTTTCTCACGCGATACGTCAAAGGCGGGAAAGCACATCAGGGCAGTGCCAAAACTCATCCATTCACAACCATTTTCACTCACGCTTAAAACATTGTTGTGAAAGGAAAACCTACATCCATTCATCTCTGCTTTTATAACTCCCCATCATTCATCCTCACCATGTGCCCGAACCATCTCAAGACATGTGATATGCTTTTAACTTCTTCACAATACCCGTACTAATTCGAATAACGTCGTTATTGATCCTATCTCTCAGCTATACTCCAGAGCCGACCCCCACAAAAACATTCAACCTTCTTCTCTTTTTTGCTCTCGTCCCCCAAATCCGTAGAGCACAGTTGGGACAACTACCCCTTCATACAACCCTGTTTTTGTTCCATAACAAATTGAGCTTCCTCCAATACCTCTCCATTTAGGCGGGCACTAATTCTGTTTGTATCGACATCCCTCGAACGTCTCATTCCTTTACTTGTATCCACAATAACTCGCAGCTTCCTCCTCTCACATACTATCAAACTTGGCACTGATGACTTCAAGCATAGGTTCTCAATGTGAGAGCCCGAAAGCAAGTAGGTAAGTGATATCGAGTACGCTCAAATCTCAATAACTCATAGTTGCCTGTGCAGTAGCTATGTGAGCGTCCGCCTGCGCAATTAGCAGAGATGTCCACAATGTATCTCATTACTTCGGACGAGATTAAAGCGCCCCGGCTTTCTAGTGCACTGGAGTCGATGTCTTTCTCGCACCAAACGTCTAACCAGCAACCAGTGTTGCATCAAGTCATTGACAAGTGATCATCAGTCTTCGGGAATGCTTTGACTCACGGCAAACTCCGGTCACTACAATTTTAGTTGATTCAAAATGAGTCAAGTAACTGTGATCCTCCTGGATGGCGGGCTCTATTGGTAGGTAAGATGAATGATCAATTTACAACAGATCAGATTTCAGCATACAAATTGATTGCTCGAAGGTAGCTGGGAAGTGGTTAAGCACTGAATTGCATACTAGAGAACTACGTGAGCATCAGTTGAAGCCAGGAACCGGCTCCTGGAAAAGTGGGTGTGTCGATATTCCGTACAAGTTGGGCATTCTGCAACTATTAAAGTTATTGTAAGGGAGATTAAACAATCCGTGAAGTTTAGTGCTTGCAACGCCTCTATTAGATGTCTGTGCGTTAGCCTACTATGTCCTATTCTGAATCGGCGGATAATCATCTCAGCCCAGGGTGTTGGTGCGTCTATGATAGTACATAATTTATTTCTCTTGGGGACATTAGACATTTGACGTCTATTTGTTTTGAACAACTCTTTTATTTGCTGGGTAAAAGTTTTTATATGGAAGTGGGTGCCATTTTGCTGGGTTGGGTGTCGTCGCAGCTCTTCGCGCTGCATCATACGCGCATTCATTACATAAAACCCCATAGTGACCCAGAACAAAAAACACACAAAACGTTCTTGTTCCTGGAGGAAAAACGTAGAGGCCAGCACAAGATTGCCGAAACAACAGGGTGGCAATTGTTGAAGATCTCCAGGGTCTGAAACGCGCTAAGCAAATCTGAATATTGAGATATTGACATAGGGAAGAGCATGGGCCGCCAAGAGATTAGAGTGTCAAGGCTTTTTAGTGCACTGGAGTCAATGTCCTTCTGGCACCGAACGTATGGGCCGCCATGAGAGCGTCGGCAATGGCAGCGAGTTCAGCAATAAAGATTGACGATGATGGCGGGAGTCTCCTAGCAACAACGCCCCCGGGAAGTACGGCTGCACAGCTCACAGCATCGTCGTCTTTTGATTCATCAGTGCATATATGCACAGCGATAAAAATAGCTCAAAGATTTTGAGGTAAAACACCTGCTTTTTAGCCACTGAAATTGTGAGGGCAGAGCATCCTTTCTGGTATATACCAGATGGGGAAAGCATCTGGCGGGAGAGGGTCCACCATGTTACGTGGCAGTCCATGATCAACAGTGAGGAGTTCAATGCGCTAAGAGAAGCTCAAGGGGAAGAGCTTCCAAACTGTTGTAACTGTAGGGGAGGTACTGCAGGCAAAAATATGGCAATAGAATTGGGGGTCACTTTGGTCCCGTCGCAGGGTAAGAGTAGGCTCACCCGTTTCACATAGAAGGCTGACAGTAGATACAGACACCGGGCCGAATCCTCCTCCCCAAGAAGAGGGTGGTCGACGGTAAGGCGCACCTCACACTCCTCTCATATACTCGCATTCAAACCAACTTAGCACTTTTGCGCAAAAGGGTCCGGCCGGGAAATACCGTAACGCACGCTCTGGGTCAGGAGTGCGGTCTGAGGTCAGTGTCAGCAGCAAGGCCCGCCAGAGAAACTGGTTTAATCCTGATGCGTCATAGTGACCTCCCTCCACTCGCGTACGACGCCAAGGGCCCGAAAGTGCTATAAGGCAGCGTCAAAACTCATCTATTCACAACATTTCTGAACTCTCACCTATCCATTGCAGGCTCTTTTGCTGCCTCCATTCCCTATGTTTTGCCTTCCTACCGCCTGAGTCACACCATCCACTAACCCAAACTTCGGTGTACCTCTAGGTGTAGGTCCACTCACCTCCGCCTTCATCATCCTTTTCAGCAATATTTCTTCATCCATCCTCACCATGTGCCCAAATCCCCTCAGAACACGTGAATCTACGTTGTCCTCAAAAATTTAAACCACCCCCCGCTCTAATTCGAATAGCGTCATTATTGATCCTGTCTCGCAGCGTCACTGCAACCATGACCCTCAAACATTTCATCTCGAAAACATTCAATCTTTTTCCATTTTCTGTTCTCACGCCCCAAGTCTCAGTCCCGTGTCACACAGTTGAAACAAATCATTCTTCATACAACTCTTTTTTGCTTCCATCACCAACGTTCTACAGCTCATTACACTCTTCAGTGCACCCAACGCTTTACACCCTGCCTCCACGCGCGACTTCACCTCAGTTTCCAAAAGTTAAGTTTTCTCCATATGAGAACCCTGGTACTTAAAACCACTGAACATCCTCGAAAAACTTACAATTTACGAAGACACTTATTATGCTCGCCTCAACATTATTCGATTATCTCATTACTTTGCTCTTACCCATGTCATCTCAAGCTTTCTCCTCTCCCACACTCAGCCAAACCCCAACGCTTGCCTACGCAATTTCTCAAATTCCGCTACGAGTGCAGTATCATCCACAAACAGAAACTAACTCAACTGCCAACTCCTCCCATTCACTCCCAGCAGCTCTAAGCTACGACCCAATACTCTCGCGTTCATCGCCCTGACCATTCCTTCCATGTAGAGATTGAACAACCAGAGCGACATAACGCAGCCTCGTCTCAGTCCCACTTTCATAGTGAAGCAAGCGCTCACCTCTCGCCCCACTCTGACACATGCTCTGCTGCCGGCATCAAAGCTCTAGACCGATTGCAAAAGACTTCCACCTACACCATAGACGCAACGCCCTCCATAAGATTACCCTGTCGACCTTGTCAAAGGTCTTATCCAGATCAGAGAAGGCCCAGAACACATGCTTTTCTTTAGCAAGGTACTTCTCACAAAAATTTGATCGGTACACCCTCTACCACTCCTGAAGTCACACTTTTCCTTGCCTATAGCACATTCCGAACCGTCTCCAAACCTCTTGATCAGCACTCTCGTGTACAACTTACCAACAGTGTCAGAAGGACATCGACTCCAGTGTACTAGAAAGCATTGGCATTCTAATTTACAGCTCACCAACAACATATGACAAACGGATGGCTACCTTTCCAGTTGCAGCATTCACTTTTATTTCCTCTGTTTTTATACAACGTGTGTTTGTGTGTGTCTGAGTGGGATGCGTCGCCGTGCTTCTCTGTTTTTATCTCCGAATTGTTGGGGTACTGGAGTGGTGGGTTGGTGTGTGTGTGTTTCTAGGTGTGTTGCGTCTTCATGTGCTTCTCTGTTGTACAGTGTGCTGTTCTACAATTTATTCATTTATTTTTTATCATTCATACGGGTCGTTCATATGATAGCTAATGATGCACACTAATTTCAGTTCCTATACCTTTGATTACATAGCTGTTCTCAATATTAAGCTGGCGCGCATGACTGTGCTGGCCTCCCCCGGCTCTGCTGCTTCTCAATGGCTTTCGGCGCTGCTGGAAGGGGCTGCAAAGGTAAGAAACGGAACAGAGCAAGCACTGCGTCACTCAGTTAATTGGCCCAACGCCCGACACAAAACGCAGGTTCAGTAGCCTCACCAGCCATTCGACTATCATTACTCTACACCTCTTCAGGCATTCAGTCGCAAATCCCGTCCAAACCAGGTTTCCCTGCTTTCAACACCCCATCCACCCTCCAGTACTTCTTTCTTAGTCATGTCTGCAACAAGTCTCTCTCCCAGAGTCCCAACACCAGCATCCGTGCACTACCACCCATAGCAAAAATTTCAACCTCTCAGATATCAATATTCAACAACGCATCAGAGTACTCGGGCCACCTCTTCCGTATGTAACCCTTACTTTCCAACAACAACCGACCGTATTCATCACTCACCACCTCCTTCTTGCTGGTGTCCATTTTCCTCCCCCGCTTCACCTCTTTCCAGAACATCTTTCGCTCTCCTCAAAATTCTGGCACGACAGTCTGCCTCGTTTGGCATCAGCGTCCCTTTTAGCTCCCCTCACCACTTGCTTCACCTCTTTTCTCTTCTCTCTATAGTTGTCATAGGCCACCACCGATCTTGCATGGAACCATTCCTCCAACGATTTTCCCTTCTGCACCACCGCCAGTTTGACCTTTTCCTTCCACCATTCGCAGCCCTTCTTTCTGCACCCGCCCACACGACTAACACCATACACAGTTTTCGCACATCTCAATGACGCATCTCTGAATGTCTCTCATTCTTCCTCAACATTTCTCAGGTCTTCCCTCTCACGCTGTCAAATTTCTGTCTCAGCGTCAGCAGGAACTCCTCAGCTCTGTTTTCCACATTCAGTTCACTCACCTTCAATCCCTCTTTTCTTCCTCCCAGTCGTTTGCTCCTCTTTCACCTCTGCTCCACCCCTAATCTTCCTTCTACCAGTAGATGGTCAGACATTCCTCCACCCTCCCTCTCAACACTTGCACATCCAACAGCCTCCCTACTTTTCTTCTTGAAATCAGCACAAAATCCATCAGTGCTCTCTCCACCACTACAACATGTTCTTCCTTATCAATGTGTACTTCCGGATATCTCGTTTCTTGGACAAGCTGTTTCCAACCACCAGCTCCTGCTCCATGCATACACATATCTCTCCCCAGTTGTTTTTGCCGGGAACGCCGTACATTTCTACCACGATCTCCACCACATCACCAACTCTCGCGTGTAGTTCACCCAGTACAACCACGTTATACTGACATACAAAACTCTCAATACACTCACTCAGGTTGGTCCAAAATTGCTTGCTCTCCTCCTCGCTCTTTTTGCTACCAGGTCTGATCTTTTCATACCGCCCTTAACTTTCACCCACACTAATTTTGAGGACACCTCTTTGCAATTGCTAACGCTGCTAGCCAACCGATCGTTCAATATCAACGCCACACTTATTTGTGCCCAGCCTTCCTTTACGTCCGACATTCTTCCACTCACAAAGCCAAACTCCCATTCACCTGTACTTTCCAACTTTGTCTCACTCAGCATCAACATGTCAAACTTCTTCCTAACAAACAACTCACAAATCTCTCTCCTCTTTGTTTCTATCAAAGAACAACCACGCACCTTAAGTAACCCTAACATTAGGCTTCCCTTGCTCGTTCTGCAGTCTTTGCGGGAGGAGTTTACCAAGGAAGAGATCTCTCGCTCCATCTTCTTCGACAAGCCAGGGGTTACGGTAGCACTATTCTAAATCACCCACCACATTGCTCCCCTATTAGTCACCTCTTACAACAAGCAGGGATTATGGTGTCATGATCCTAATCCCCTGCCACAGGGCTGACAATGGGGGAGGAGCAAAATGCCAAGTGCAGGTACGTAGTGCGGCATTATGAACTGGTTCCAATATTTTGAGAATATTAGGTATTGCAGAGCTGTAGGCAATAGTGCCATAGTCCAGGTTGGACCGGATGATAGCACAGTATGGGCATAATGATGTTTTATTAACATCCAAGGTGAATTGCAATGCAATGAGAAGAATGATAGATTAATGAATGCAGTCTATCATAAGCTGCTGCACAAGATATTTCTTCGTTTGTTTCTGGTCTAATATTAGACCCAAATAGCGGACCGTAGTTAAGAAAGGGATCATTTGTCCAAGGAGTCTGTGATCTGGCTCTACAGACATGCGGGACCAATGGATATAAAGTGCAGATGTTTTGCTAAGAGAAATTGTTGAGTCTCAAGATTCCGCCTATGCAACAGCCTGGGCAATAGCACTCTTTTGTTGACATTGGAGCTGAGACATGGCGGGCGCTGATGAGTACATCATAAACTCATAAATTTATAGAGAACCGTGAACTGTGGGAGGAACTATATACTCCTCTGATCTCATTAATTGCAATCACGACCAGAGTACAAGAAAGGACGCTACCTTGTGGTACCGTCTCATCTTGGGAATGCATGTTTGAAAGTTGATAGCAAATTTTGGCCCCAGGAAGTTGTGAATGAAGAATGTCAATCGATCACAGCGTTTCATCTGATGGATCTTTTGAAGGATGCCATAGCGTCAGGTTGTATCGTATGCCTTCTGAAGGTCCGAACACAGTGGCTCGTTTGCGATCTAAGGCACCTTGAATATCGGTCACAACGCGTAGTAATGCATCCTGCGTCAACAACTTTTTATTAAAATCCGAAATGTAATGGGGAGAGGAGCGAGGTAGCTTCTAGGAATCGGGCCAGTCAGGCATTCACAATCTTATCTAGGACCTTTGCTACATACGAGATGAGGGCTAAAGGTGCGGTAACTAGACAATTCATGAGTAGGTTTGCCAAGTTTGGAGAAAGACAATCACTTTCTCTCCATTGATCGAATCAAGAGCGAGTGGACCAGACTTGTTTTGTGAATTAGCACTTGTAAGAAAGTGCAGAAGGATGTAGGTGACAGAGCATCTCGTAGGAAATTAGATCCTCACTGGGAGCAGTGGGGTTTGAGGCGCGAGTTGCATTGAGGATTTAGCGTACAGTGATTGATTCATTGTAAGGTACAGGATGATTAGTGGATAAACTCAGACGATTTTGTTCCGCAACACGTTATGTTACGCCAAGTAGGGCTATATACAGGATCCGACCTTAGGTAGGAGCAATGTATTTCAACAAGTTCTAAGGTTTCCTGTGGGTCGGTGTGGGTCGTTCCCTACTCCTTAGGGTCGGAGGGGATGAGAGATGTATATTCCAGTAAATTGTCCCGTGCCAGACCACACTTTGGGCAAGGGTGTGATCACATTAATGGATGATATGAAGTTTTTCGTGATCCTTTTTGAGATATTAAGTAGGTATTATGTGCTATTTGCAGTTTATCGAGTTGATGAAATTTTGTGTTTCGGTTTGGGTGTGCCAGAAGTGATTGAATGCACTGTTTCACTAACATTTGACTAGTTTGGAGGAATCATTCCACAAAGACGTCCTAATTTTACGTGATATTTCTCTGGTTATTGGGATGCCGAGGTCTGAAGTGTGAAGGAGGACATTATTGAAGTATTCTGCCATGTCGTCAAGGGGCATATAGTGTGGTAGGAGAGGCGGTGCTGTGCAGACAGAAACCGATTGCAGGTTGGCTTCACGCATTATGTATCAGCAATGTATACTCCAGATAGTCATAATGTTGATGGGGAAGTGGTTATCCATATTGCTTCTCCAGCACAAGCCAAATAAGGTCTGAGAAGAGGATAGGGAGGAAAAGGATAAGTTAATCGCCCATAGCAAGACTCAGCATATGAAAGTGTGTTACTTCTCCTGTATTAAGGAGCACAGTAAGATAAGAGGGATGTTTCGACGTGTCCTCCACGGACGTCAGCTATGTCTCTTCTCCAAAGGGAGGGTTTAGCATTGCGATCATCTACAAGAAGGTAAGGTGCAGGAAGTTGATCAATAAGGTTACGAGTTACAGAGTAGTGCGCATGAAACGAGTTGATAGGGAGATATAAAAATAGGTGATAAATGAAAATGGAACGTTTTATGCCCACTCTGTCGTCTGTGCCTGAAGAGAAGTTTATATGGGGATTGAACCAAATGATTGCCTGATTTACTTTTGTGACCAGACCTGTGCCCGGTCAGCGTCAGCAATGAGCGAGATGAAGTGGGCTTTATAACCACTAGGAATGGATGGTTTGTATGGTTCAGGAATGTTTCCAGGAGACAAACCACCATTAGAGTATAGGTTTGGATTAGTTTTAGTTCATCATGGTAAGCACGATATTCTCCTATGTTTCATTGATGAGCTAGTGTATTTGACCATGGAAATTTAGGTTATGAAGAAGTTGAGGTCTAAGCTTAAGTTGTTGCGCCATATTCCAAATTGTTTTCTCTTACTATGTCCTTTGCAGCCGGGGGTTATGAGTCAAAGAAGGGTCGTTCCCGGTTGGATCATTGTTGTAGTTAACACAGGTCAGCGACAAGCCAGGGTCTCTGGTTTGAGATGTGATGGGGTTGAATGAGTATCAATTGATAATTTATTTAGCGCATTCTCTTGGGATTACAAGATGGAGTGGCAGAGCAAGGTAGAGACAGAGGGGTGCCCTTGTGAGGAGTGGTGTTCTTCAGTTGATAGCGGGTGGTTTGGGCATGTATTCTTTCTATTCACCTAGTAATCTGGAGTTTTGGGTCGATGGAGAACTTTGGCTGGACTGCATGTCTACCAGAGGAAATCTTGACTGGGCTTGAATGGAGGTGTGTTTGCTCGTACGTGATTGAAGATCACGGGCTTTAATCTTGTGGACCTGGCGAGAAGTGAGCCGAGGTAATAGCATTTAACGTTGTGTTGCCTCCAGTGATGGTAGGTCGTCGTCCAGTTCTAGATCTGGGACTTCCATTGGCAAATAAGGGACGGGGTGAGGTGTGGTGAGGTGAGGTTGAGGGGAAGTATCTCTGAGAGGGCTTCCTAAGTGCTGGGTAGTGTGAACAGCTGTCGTCGTGAGTTTCCATGAGTTTGAGTGAGGTCATGGGGAACCCTGTTAGTGGGCATCCCCTATGTAACTTCCGCAAAGCCAGTAAGGGGGCGTTCACAAGAACATAAGCAGTGCCGAAGATTTTTTCTGTACTTTCGTCCAGGAGTGATTTTTACCGCGGTTTCAGTTGCGTTTTGCTTCCTATTCACAAGGTCAACCCCAACAGGTACTGATAGGGAAGTTGTTGTCCTTGTGTATCTCCTCCAGGTAGCTATGGAGGAGAGGGTAATTTTAGTGATTGACAAAGGTTCTTGGTTTCAATGCACGCATCGTCTTTTGCACTATCTATGCCTCCCATAATGCCCTTCAGTGGATTCAGCTTCCCAACATTCCCTGTTCACCAAGGAGACTTAGGGAATGTAGCCAGAAAATTCTGACTTGCCACGAGGCACTGTCAGTTGGTGATACATCAGAGTCAACCATCATTAGTAGGGCTCAGCTCCCGAGAGGGTACCTAGTCTGATTCTCTTGTATCCTACCTCTCTTTGCCCACATAGAGGTTACAGTCTCAATTAAAAGTTGTGAAGCTAATGTGGGGCGTTGGGTAAGAGGTGACTGGCTCCTCCCCCCCCCCCTTCCGTCTCCTCAGCTGCTAGACAGCGCCGTTCGGTAAAGCCACATGCAAGGACATGAGGGTTGCAGTGGGTCCATAACAGCGGGGAGTGACAGGCTAAAGAGATATATATTTA
>SDVV010022178.1:0-12996 GCA_016164225.1 Gammarus roeselii | reverse complement strand
TCCACACGACAGTACCATTGAGACCGATATTCTGTCAATGGTGCTCCACATGACAGTACCATTGAGACCGATATTCTGTCAATGGCGGTCCACACGACAGTACCATGAAGGCTGATATACTGTCAAAGGTGTTCCACTCGACCGTACCATTGACACCGATATACTGTTGATGGTGTTCCACGCGATCGTACCATTGAGATCGATACACTATGAAAGGTGATCCAAACGACAGTACTATTGATAACGATATACTGCAAATTAAGGTCCAAACGACAGTACCATTCAGACCGATATTATGTCAATGTTGCTCCACCTGTCAGTACCATTAAGACCGATAAACTGTCAATGGTGCTCTACACGACAATACCATTGGGACCGATAAACTGACAATGGTGCTCCATGCGACAGTACCATTGAAATCGATGTACTGTCGATGGTTCTCCACACGACAGTACCATTTATACCGATATACTGTCAATGGTGCTCCAAACGACTGTACCATTGAGTTCGATATACTTTCAGTGGTGCTCCACACGACAGTACTATTGAGACCGATATACTCTCAATGGTATTCCACACAACAGTACCATTGAGACCAATATACTGTGAATGGTGTTCCAAACGACGATAGCATTGAGACCGATATACTATCAATGGTGCTCCACGCGACAGTACCATTGAGGCCGATATACTGTTACGGTGGTCAACACGACAGTACCATTGAGACTGGTATACTGTCAATGGTGCTCCACACGACAGTACATTTTTGATCGATATACTGTCAAAGGTGCTCCCCACGACAGTATCATTGTGACCGATATGCTGTCAATGGTGCTTTATAGGACAGAACCATTGAGACCGATATACTGTCAATGGTGCTCCACACGACAGAACAATTGAAACCGATATTATGTCAATGGTGCTCTACACGACAGTACCATTGAGACCGATATACTGTCAATGGTGCTTCACACGACAATACTATTGAGACCGATATACTGTCAATGGTGCTCTTCACGACAATACCATTGGGACCGATATACTGTCAAAGGTGCTCCAAGCGACTGTATCATTGAGAGTGATACACTGTCAGTGGTGCTCCACACGATAGTACCATTGGGACCGATTTACTGTCAATGGTGCTCCAAACGACTGTATCATTGAGACCAATGTACTGTCAATGGTGCTTCACAGGACATTACCGTTGAGACCGATATACTGTCAATGATGCTCCACACGACAGTATCTTTGAGACCGATATACTGTCAATGGTGCTTCACACGCCAGTACTATTGAGACCGATGTACTGTCAATGGTGTTCCACACGACAGAACCATTGAAGCCGATATACTTTTAATGGAGCTCCACACGACAGTACCATTCAAACCGATATCCTGTAAATGGTGCTCCACACGACAGTACCGTTGGGACCGATTTACAGTCAATGGTGCTCCACACGGCAGTACCATTGAGACCGATGTACTGTCAATGGTTCTCCACACGACAGTACCATTGTTACCGATATACTGTCAATGGTGCTCCACACGACAGTACCATTGAGTTCGATATATTTTCAATAGATGATTTATACGACAGTACTATTGAGACCGATACAGTGTCAATGGTGCTCCACGCAACAATACCATTGAGACCGATATACTGTCAATGGTGCTCCACACGACAGTAGCATTGATACCGATATACTGTCAATGGTGCTCTTCACGACTGTACCATTGAGTTCGATATACCTTCAATGGTGCTCCACACGATAGTACTATTGAGACCGATATACTTTCAATGGTGCTCCACACAACAGTACCATTGAGACCGATATACTGTCAATAGTGCTCCCCATGACAGTACCATTAAGACTGATATACTGTCAATGGTGCTCCACACGACAGTACTTTTGAGATCGATATACTGTCGAAGGTGCTTCGCTCGACAGAACCATTGAGACCGATATACTGTCAATGGTGCTCCAAAGGCCAGTTCCATTTAAACCGATATCCTGTCAATGGTGCTCAACACGACTGTACCATTGAGACCGTCATACTGTCAATGATGCTCCACACGGGTCTACCATTGAGACTGATTCACTGTCAATGGTGCTCCACACGACAGTACTATTGTGACCGATATACTGTCGATGGTGCTCCACACGACAGTACCATTGGGACCGATATACTGTCAAAGGTGTTCCACATGACAATACCATTGAAACCGCTATACTGTCAATGGTGCTCAACACGAAAGTACCATCAAGACCGATATACAATCAATTGAGCTCAACACGACAGTACCATTGAGACCGATATATCGGTGCTCCACAAGACAGTACCATTGAAAACAATATTCTGTCAATGAAGCTTCACACAACAGTACCATTGAGACCGATACACTGTCAACGGAGCTAAACACGACTGTACCATTGAGACCGATATACCATCAGTGGTGCTTCACACGACAGTACAATTTAGACCGATATACTGTCAATGGGGCTCCACACGACAGAACCATTGAGACCGATATACTGTCAATGGTGCTCAGAAAGACAGTACCATTTAAACCGATATCCTGTCAATGGTGCTCAACACGACTGTACCATTGAGACCGATATACTGTCAATGATGCTCCACACGGGTCTGCCATCGAGACCGATTTACTGTCAATGGTGCTCCACACGACAGTACCATTGAGACCGATATACTGTCGATGGTGCTCCACACGACAGTACCATTGGGACCGATATACTGTCAAAGGTGCTCCACATGACAGTACCATTGAGACTGCTATACTGTCAATGGTGCTCAACACGAAAGTACCATCAAGACCGATATACAATCAATTGAGCTCAACACGGCAGTACCGTTGAGACCGATTTACAGTCAATGGTGCTCCAAGCGACAGTACCATTGGAACTGATATACTGTCAATGGTGCCCCACACGACAGTACCATTGAGACCGATATACTGTCAATGGTGCTCAACTCGACGGTACCGTTGAGATCGATATACTGTCAATGGTGTTCCACACGACAGTACCATTGAGACCGATATACTGTCAATGGTGCTCCATACGACAGTATCATTGAAACCGATATACTGTCAATGGTGCTACACACGACAGTAGCATTGAGACCGATATAATGTTAATAGTGCTCCACACGACAGTACCATTGAGACCGATAAACTGTCAATGGTGCTCCACACGACAGTACTATTAAGACCGATGAACTGTCAATGGTGCCCTACACGACAGTTCCATTGCGACCGATATACTGTCAATGGTGCTTCACACGACAGTACCATTGAGACCGATAAACTGTCAATAGTGCTCCACACGACAGTATCATTGAGACCGATATACTGTCAATGGTGCTCCACACGACAGTACCATTGAGACCGGTATACTGTCGATGGTGCTTCACACGACAGTACCATTGAGACCGATATACTGTCAATTGTGCTTCACACGACAATACCATTGAGGCCGATATACTGCCAATGGTGCTCCACACGACAGTACCTTTGAGACCGGTATACTGTCAATGGTGCACCACACAACAATACCATAGAGACCGATATACTATTAATGGTGCTCTACACGACAGTCCCATTGAGACCGATACACTGTCAATGGTGCTCCACACGACAGTTTCATTGAGACCGATATACTGTCAATGAAGCTCCACACGACAGTACCATTGAGACCGATATAATGTCAATGGTGCTCCACACGACAGTTCCATTGAGACCGAATTACTGCCAATAGTGCTTCACACGACAGTGCCATTGAGACCGATTCACTATCAATGGTGCTCCACACGACAGTACCATTGAGACCGATATACTGTCAATGGTGCTCGACACGGCAGTACCATTCAGATCGATATACTGTAAATGGTGCTCTACACGACAGTACCATTGAGACCGATATACTGCCAATGGTGCTCCACACGACAGTACCATTGAGACCGATATACTGTCAAAGGTGCTTCCCACGACGGTATCATTGTGACCGATAAACTGTCAATGGTGCTCCACAAGATATTACCATTGAGACCGATATACTGTCAGTGGAGCTCCACACGACAGTACCATTGAGACCGATACACTGCAAATGGTGCTCCACGTAAGAGTCCCATTGAGACCGATATACTGTCAATGGTGCTCAACACAACACTTCCGTTGCGACCGATATACTGTCAATGGTGCTCCACACGACAGTACCATTATGGCCAATATACTGTCAATGGTGTTCCACACGACAGTACTATTGAGACCGATATACTGTCAATGGTGCTCCACTCGACAGTACCATTGAAACCGATATACTGTCGAAGGTGCTCCACATGACAGTACCATTGAGACCGCTATACTGTCGATGGTGATCCACACGTTAGTACCATCGAGACCGATATACAGTCAATTGTGCTCAACACGACAGTACCATTGAGATCGATATATATTCAATTGTGCTCCACACAACAGTACCATTGAGGACGATATACTGTCAATTGTGCTCTACACGACAGAACCATTGAGACCAATATACAATATACAATATACCAATATAGTACCATTTGGACCGATATACTGGTAACTGAGCTCCACACGCCAGTACCATTGAGACCGATATTATGGCAATGGTGCTCCACACGACACTACCTTTGAGACCGATATACTGTCAATGGTGCTTCACACGACAGTATAAGGAGACAGAAATGCTGTCAATAATGCTCCACACGACAGTACCATTGGGACCAATATACTGTCAAACGTGCTCCACACGACTGTACCATTGAGACCGACATACTGTCAGTGGTGCTCCACACGACAGAACCATTGAAACCGATATTTTGTCAATGGGGCTCCACACGACCGTACTATTGAGACCGATATAATGTCAATGGTGTTCCACACGACAGTACCATGGAGACCGATATACTGCAAATTAAGCTCCACACGAGAGTACCATTGAGACCGATATACTCTCAAAGGTGCTCCACACCAATATATCATTGAGAGCGATATACTGTCAATGGTGCTCATCACGACAGTACCATTGGGACCGAAATTCTGTCAAAGATGCTCCAAGCGACTGTACCATTGAGCGCGCTATACTGTCAGTGGTGCTCATCACGACAGACTGTTGAGACCGATGTACTGTCAATGGTTCTCCACACGACAGTACCATTGATAACTATATACTGTCAATGGTGCTCCAAACTACAGTACCATTGAGTTCGATATACATCCAATGGTGCTCCACACGACAGTACTATTAAGACCGATATACTGTCAATGGTGCTCCACACAACAGTACCATTGAGATTGATATACTGTCAATGGTGCTCCACACGACAGTAGCATTAAGACCGATATACTGGCGATGGTGCTCCACAAGACAGTTTCGTTGACACCGGTATACTCTCAATGGTGCTACACAGGAGAGTACCATTGAGGCCGATATACTGTCAATGGTGTTCCACACGACAGTACCATAGAGACCGATAAACTGGCAATGGCGCTCCACACAACAGAACCTTTGAGACCGATGAAGTGTCAATGGTGCTCCACAGGACATTAACATTGAGACCGATACACTGTCAATGATGCTCTACACGACAGTACCATTGGGACCGATATACTGTCAATGGTGCTCCACAAGACAGTACCATTCAGACCAACATACTGTCAATGGGGCTTCACACACAGTACCATTGAGACCGATACAATGTCAACGGTGCTGAACTCGACAGTACCATTGAGACCGATATACTGTCAATGGTGCTTCACACGATAGTACCATTGAGACCGATATTCTGTCAATAGTGCTGCAAATGACAGTATCTTTGAGACTGATATACTGTCAATGGTACTTCACACGCTAGTACCATTGATACAGATACACTGTCAATGGTGCTCCACAAGACTGAACCATTGAGACCGATATACTGTCAATGCTGCTCCACACGATTGTACCATTGAGACCGATATACTGTCAGTGGTGCTCCACACGACCGTACCATTGAGACCGATATACTGTCAATAGTGTTTCACACGACAGTTCCATTGGGACCGATATACTGCAAATTAAGCTATAAAGGACAGTACCATTGAGACCGATATACTGTCAATGGTGCTCCACACGACAATACCATTCAGACCGATATACTGTCAGTGGTGCTCCACACGACAATAAAATTAGGACCGATATACTGTCAATATTGCTCCACACGACAGTACCATTGAGACCGATGTACAGCCAATGATTCTCCACACGACAGTATCATTGATACCGATATACTGTCAATGGTGCTCCACACGACAGTGCCATTGAGTTCGATACACTTGCAATGGTGCTCCACACGACAGTACTATTGAGACCGATATACTGTCAATGGTGCTCCACAGAACAGTACCATTGAGACCGATATACTGTCAATGGTGCAACCACGCGAGTAGCATTGAGACCGACATGCAATCAATGGTGCTCCACACGACAGTACCATTGAGACCGATATACTTTCAATGGTGGTCCACACGACAGTACCATTGAGACTGATGTACTGTCAATGGTGCTCCACACGAAAGTACTTTTGAGACCGATATACTGTAAAAGGTGCTCCCCACAACAGTACCATTGTGACCGATAAACTGTCAATGGTGCTCCACAGGAAATTTTCATTGAGACCGATATAGTGTCAGTGGGGCTCCACACGACAGTACCATTGAGACCGATACACTGCCGATTGTGCTCCACGTGACAGTCCCATACTGTCAATGGTGCTCAACACGACAGTTCCGTTGCGACTGATATACTGTCAATGGAGCTCCACACGACAGTACCATTAAGGCCGATATACTGTCAATGGTGTTCCACACGACAGTACCATTAAAACCGATAAACTGTCAATGAAGCTCCACACGACAGTACCATTGAAACCAATATACTGGCAATGGTGCTCCAGACAACAGTACCATTGAGACCGATATACTGTCAATTGTGCTCCCCACGACAGTGCCATTGGGACAGATATACTGTCAAAGGGCTTCACATGACAGTACCATCGAGACCGATATACAGTCAAGTGTGCTCAACACGAAAGTACCATTGAGACCGAAATACTATAAATGGTGCTCCACACGAGTGCACCATTGAGACCGATATACTGTCAATCGTGCTTGACGCGGCAGTACCATTGAGACCGATATACTGTCAATTGTGCTCCACACAACAGTACTATTGGGATCGATATACTGTCGAAGGTGCTCCACATGACAGTACAATTGAGACCGCTGTATTGTCAATGGTGCTCCACACGAAAGCACCATCGAGACCGATATACAGTCAATTCTGCTCAACACGACAGTACCATTGAGACCGATATACTGTCAATGTTGCTCCGCACGACTGTACTTTTGAGACCGATATACTGTCAAAGGTGCTCCTACGAGAGTATCATTGTGAACGATGAACGATATACTGTCAATGGGGCTCCACACGACCGTACCATTGAGACCGATATACTGTCAATGGTGTTCCAAACGACAGTACCATTGTGACCGATATACTGCAAATTAAGCTCCACAAGACAGTACCATTGAGACCGATATAATGTCAATGGTGCTCCAAGTGACATTACCATTGAGACCGATATTCTGTCAATGGTGCTCATCACGACAGTGCAATTGGAACCGATATACTGTCACAGGTGCTCCAAGCGACTGCACCATTGAGAGCGATATACTGTTAGTGGTGCTCCATATGACAGTACCATTGGGACCGATATACTGTCAATGGCTCTCCACACGACAGTACAATTGACACCGATGTACTGTCAATGGTTCTCCACACGACAGTACCATTCATACCGATATACTGTCAATGGTGCAACACACGACAGTACCATTGAGTTCGATATACTTGCAATGGTGCTCCACACGACAGTTCTATTGAGACCTATATAATGTCAAAGGTGCTCCACACAACAGTACCATTTAGACCAATATACTGTCAATGGTGGTCCACACGACAGTACCATTGAGACTGATATACTGTCAATTGTGCTCCACACGACAGTACTTTTGAGATCGATATACTGTCAAAGATGCTACCCACGACAGTATCTATGTGACCGATAAACTGTCAATGGTGCTCCACACGACATTGGCATTAAGACCGATATACTATCAATGGTGCTCCACACGACAGTACCATTTAGACCGATATACTGTCAATGGTGTTCCACACGACAGTACCATTGAGACCGATATACTGCAAATTAAGCTCCACACGACAGTACCATTGAGATCGATATTAGGTCAATAGTGCTCCACCTGATACTACCATTGTGACCGATATACTGTCAATGGTGCTACATACGACAATACCATTGAGACCGATATACGGTCAATGGTGCTCCACACGACAGTACCATTGGGACCGATATACTGTCAAATATGCTCCGCACGACTGTATCATTGAGACCGATATACAGTCATTGGTGCTCCACACGACAGCACCATTGAATTCGATATACCTTCAATGGTGCTTCACACGACAGTACTATTGAGATCGAAATACTGTCAATGGTGCTCCACACGACAGTTCTATTGAGACCTATATAACGTCAAAGGTGCTCCACACAACAGTACCATTGAGACCGATATACTGTCGATGGTGTTCCACACGACAGGGGCATTGAGACTAATATACTATCAATGGTGCTCCACACGACAGTACCATCTAGACCGATATACTGTCAGAGGTGCCCCACACGACAGTACCCTTGTGACCGATAACCTGTCAATGGTGTTCACCAGGACAGTACCATTAAGACTGATATCCTGCCAATGGTGCTCCACGCGACACTAACATTGAGACCGATATACTGTCAATGGTGCTCTTCACGACAGTTCCATTGGGACCGATACACTGTCAAAGGTGCTCCAAGCGACTTTACCATCAAGAGCGATATACTGTCAATGGTGCTGTACACGACAGAACCATTGAAACCAATATACTATCAATAATGCTCCACACGACAGTACCATTAAGACCGATATGCTGTCAATGGTGCTCCACACGACAGTATCATTGAAACCGATATACTGTCAATGGTGTTCCACACGACTGTACCATTAAGACCGATAAACTGCAAAGTAGGCTCCACACGACAATACCAGAGAGACTGATATTATGTCAATGGTGCTACACACGACAGTACCATTGACACCAATGTACTGTCAATGCTGCTCCACACGACAATACCATTGAGACCGAAATACTGTCTATGGTGCTCCACTCGACTGTACCATTAAAACCGATATACTGTCAATGGTGCTCCACACGACCGTACCATTGAGACCGATGTACTGTCAATGGTGCTCCACACGACAGTACCCTTGTGACCGATAACATGTCAATGGTGTTCAACAGGATAGTACCATTTAGACCGATATCCTGTCAATGGTGCTCCACACGATATTACCATTGAGACCGATATACTGTCAATGGTGCTCCACACGACCGTACCAGTGAGACCGATGTACTGTCAATGGTGCTCCACACGACAGTACTTTTGAGACCGATATACTGTCAAAGGTGCTCCCCACGACAATATTATTGTGACCGATAAACTGTCAATGGTGCTCCACAGGACATTACCATTGGGACCGATATACTGTTCATGATGCTCCACACGACAGTACCATTGAGATCGATATACTGTCAATGGTGCTCCGCACGACAGTACTTTTGAGACCGATATACTGTCAAAGGTGCTCCTACGACAATATCAATGTGACCAATAAACGATATACTGTCAATGGGGCTCCACACGACCGTACAATTGAGACCGATTTACTGTCAATGGGGCTTCACACGACAGTACCATTGAGACCGATACACTGTTAACGGTGCTAAACACGACAGTACCATTGAGACCGATATACTGTCTGTTGTGCTCTACACGACATAACCATTGAGACCAATATACTGGCATTGGTGCTTCACACGACAGTACCATTAAGACCGATATACAGTCAATGGTGTTCCACACGACCGTACCATTGAGACCGATTTTCTGTCTATGGTGTTCCACACGACAGTACCATTGAGACCGCTATACTGTCAATGGTGCTCCACACGAAAGTACCATCGAGACCGATATACAGTCAATTGTGCTCAACACGACAGTACCATTGAGACCGATATACTGTCAATGGTGCTCCACATGACAGTACCATCAAGACTCACATACTGTCATTGGTGCTCCACACTACAGTAGCATTGAGACCGACATACTGTCTCAGGTGCTCCCCACGACAATACCATTGAGACCGATACACTGTCAATGGTGGTCCACACGACAGTGCAATTGAGACCGATATACTGTTAATGATGCTCCTCACGAGTGTACCATTGGGATCGATACACTGTCAATAGTGCTTCACACGACAGTACCATTTAGACCGATATCCTGTCAATGATACTCCACACGATAGTACCATTGAGACCGATATATTGTCGATGGGGCTTCCCACGAGTGTACCATTGAGACCGATATACTGTCAGTGGTGCTCCACACGACCGTTATATTGAGACAGATATACTGTCACTGGTGTTCCACCCGACAATACCATTGAGACCGATAAACTGTCAATGGTGCTCTTCACGACAGTGCCATTGGGACCGATATACTATCGATGGTGCTCCAAGCGACTGCATCATTGAGAGCGATATACTGTTAGTGGTGCTCCATACGACAGTACCATTGGGACCGATATACTGTCAATGGTTCTCCACACGACAGTACCATTGAGACCGATGTACTGTCAATAGTTCTCCACACGACAGTACCATTGATACTGATATACTGTCAATGGTGCAACACACGAGTGTACCATTGAGACCGATATACTGTCAACGGTGCTCCACAAGACAGTACCATTGAGACCGATATACTGTCAATGGTGCTCCGCACGACAGTACTTTTGAGACCGATATACTGTCAAAGGTGCTCCTACGACAATATCAATGTGACCAATAAACGATATACTGTCAATGGGGCTCCACACGACCGTACAATTGAGACCGATTTACTGTCAATGGTGTTCCACACAACCGTACCATTGAGACCGATATACTGTCAATGGTGTTCCACACGACTGTACCATTGAGACCGACATACTGTCATTGGTACTCAACACGCCAGTAGCATTGAGACCGATATTATGTCAATGGTGCTCCACACGACAGTACCAATGAGACCGCTACATTGTCAATGGTGCTCCTCACGACAGTACCCTTGGGACCGATATACTGTCAAAGGTGCTCCAAGCGTTTTTACCATCGAGAGCGATATACTGTCAATGGGGCTCTACACGACAGAACCATTGAAACCAATATACTATCAATGGTGCTCCACACGACAGTACCATTATGAGCGATATGCTGTCAATGGTGCTCCACACGACAGTATCATTGAAACCATATACTGTCAATGGTGCTCAACACGACTGTGCCATTAAGACCGATATACTGTGAGTGGTGCTCCACACGACAGTACTATTGGGACCGATAAACTCTCAATGGGGCTATAAACGACCGTACCATTGAGACCGATATACTGTCAATGGTGTCCCCCACGACAGTATCATTGGGACCGATATACTGTCAATGGTGCTTCACACTATTGTACCATTGAGACCGATATACCTTCAATGGTGCTCAACACGACAGTACCATTGAGATCGATATACTGTCAATGGTGTTCCACACGACAGTACCATTGAGACCGATATACTGCAAATTAGGCTACACACGACAATACCAGAGAGACTGTTATTATGTCAATGGTGCTAAACACGACAGTACAATTGACACCGATATACTTTCAGTGGGGCTCCAGACGACAATACCATTGAGACCGACATACTGTCAATGGTGCTTCACTCGACAGTACAATTGGGACCGATATACTGTCAAAGTTGCTCCACACGACTGTATTATCGAGACCGATATACTGTCAGTGGTGCTCCACACGACAGTACTATTAGGAACGATATACTGTCAGTGGTGCTCCACACGACCGTACCATTGAGACTAATATACTGTCAAAGGTGTTTCACACGACAGTACCATTGAGACCGATATACTGCAAATTAAGCTCCTCACGACAGTACCATTGAGGCCGATATCATGTCAATGATGCTCCACATGACAGTACCATTGAGACCGATATACTGTCAATGGTGTTCTTCACGACAGTACCATTGGGACCGATATACTGTCAAAGGTTCTCCAAGCGACTTTACCATCGAGAGCGATATACTGTCAATTGGGCTCTACACGACAGAACCATTGAAACCAACATACTATCAATGGTGCTCCACACGATAGTACCATTAAGACCGATATGCTGTCAATAGTGCTCCACACGACAGTATCATTGAAACCGATATGCTGTCAATGGTGCTCAACACGACAGTACCATTGAGACCGATATACTGTGAGTGGTCTCCACACGACAGTACTATTGGGACCGATAAACTCTCAATGGGGCTCTACACGACCGTACCATTGAGACCGATATACTGTCAATGGTGGTCCACTCGACAGTACAATTGAAACTGATATATTGTCAATGGTGCTCCATACGACAGTACCTTTGAGACCGATATACTGTCAAAGGTGCTCCCCAGGACAGTACCATTGAGACCGATGTACTGCAAATTAAGCTCCACACGACAGTACCATTGAGACCGATATTATGTCAATGGGCCTCCACCTGACAGTACCCTTAAGACCGATATACTGTCAATGGAGCTCCACATGACAGTACCATTGGGACCGATATGCTGTCAATGGTGCTCCACACGACAGTAGCATTGAGACCGATATACTATCAATGGTGCTCCACACGACAGTACCATTGAGACCGATATACTGTCAATGGTGGTCCACTCGACAGTACAATTGAAACT
>SDVV010022177.1:0-12996 GCA_016164225.1 Gammarus roeselii | reverse complement strand
TGATGCAACATGCTTCCTTCATTAATGATGCAACATGCTCCCTTCATTAATGATGCAACATGAACCTTTCATTAATGATGCAACATGCTCCCTTCATTAATGATGCAACATGCTCCCTTCATTAATGATGCAACATGTTCCCTTCATTATTGATGCAACATGCTCCCTTCATTAATGATGCAACCTCCTCCCTTCATTAATGATGCAACATGTTCCCTTCAATAATGATGCATTATGCTCCATTCATTAATTATGCATCATAATCCCTTCATTAATGATGCAACGTCTTCCTTTCATTAATGATGCAACATGCTCCCTTCATTAATGATGCATCATGCTCGCTTCATTATTGACGCAACATGCTCCCTTCCTTAATGATGCAACATGCTCCCTTCATTAATGATGCATCATGCTCCCTTCACCAATTATGCAAAATGCTCCCTTCAATAGGGATGCAACATGCTCCCTTAATAAATGATGCAACATGATCCCTTCATAAATGATGCAACAAGAATCCCTGCGTTAATGATGCAACATACTTCCTTCATTAATGATGCAACATGCTCGCTTCAATATTGATGCAACATGCGTCCTTCATTAATGATGCAACTTGATCCCTACATTAATAATCCAACATGATCCCATCAATAATGATGCAACATGCTCCCTTCATTAATGATGCAACATGCTCCCTTTTTTATTGATGCAACATGATCCCTTCATTAATGATGCAACATGCTCCTGTCATCAATGATTCAACATGTTCCCTTCAATAATGATGCAACATGCTCCCTTCATTATTGATGCAACATGCTCCCTTCATTGATGATGCAACATGATCCCTTCATTATTGATGCAACATGCTCCCTACATCAATGATGCAACATGCTCCATTCAATATTGATGCAACATGCTCCCTTCATTAAAGATTCAACATGCTCCCTTCATTATTGATGCAACATGCTCTCTTCATTATTGATGCCACATGCTCCCTTCAATAATGATGCAACATGCTCCCTTCATTAATGATGCAACATGCTCCCTTCAGTAGTGATGCAACATGCTTATTTCATTATTGATGCAACATGCTCCCTTCATTATTGATGCAACATGCTCTCTCCATTTTCGATGCAACATGTTCTCTTCATTAGTGATGCAACATGCTTCCTGCATCAATGATGCAACATGCTCCCTTCATTAAGGATGCAACATGCTCCTTCTAATAATGATGCAACATGCTCCCTTCAATAATATAGCAATATGCTCTCTTAATAAATGATGCAACATGGTCCCTTCATTAATGATGCAACATGATCCCTCCATTAATGGTGCAACTTGATCCCTTTGTCAATGATGCAACATGCTCCCTTCATTAGTAATGCAAGATGCTTCCTTCATTATTGATGCAAAATGTTCCCTTCAATATTGATGCAATATGCTCCCTTCATTAATGATGCAACACGCTCGCTTCATTATTGATGCAACATGCTCCATTCATTATTGATGCAACATGATCCCTTCATTGATAATGCAACATGTTCCCTTATATAATGATGCAACAAGCTCCCTTCATGAATGATGCAACATGCTCCCTCCTTTAATGATTCAACATGCTCCCTCAATTAATGATGCAACATTCTCCATTCATCAATGATGCAACATGATACCTTCATTAATGATGCAACATGCTTCTTCCATTATTGATGCAACATGCTCTCATCATTTATGATGCAACATGTTTCCTTCGTAAATGATGCAATATGCTTCCTTCATTAACGATGCAACATGCTCCCTTCATTAATGATGCAACATGATCCCTTCATTATTGATGCAACATGATCCCTTCGTTATGATGCAAAATATTCCCTTCATCATTGATGCAACATGCTCCCTTCATTAATGATGCAACATGTTCGCTTCAATATTGATGCAACATGCTTCCTTCATTAGTGATGCAACATGGTCCCTTCATTAATAAAGCAACATGATCCCTTCAAAAATGTTGCAACATGCTCATTTCATTAATGATGCAACATGCTCTCTTCTTTAATGATGCAACATGATACCTTCATTAATGATGCAACATGCTCCCGTCATTAATGATGCAACATGCTCCCGTCATCAATGATGCGACAAGCTCCCTTCAATAATGATGCAACATGCTCCCTTCCTTATTGATGCAACATGCTCCCTTCATTAATAATGCAACATGATCCCTTCATTAATGATGCAACATGCTCTCGTCATCAATGATGCAACATGCTCCCTTCATTAGTAATGCAACATGCTCCCTTCAATAATGATGCAAAGTGTTCCCTTCATTATTGATGCAACATGCTCCCTTCATTAATGATGCAACATGCTTGCTTCATTGTTGGTGCAACATGCTCCCTTCATTAATGATGCAACATGATCCCTTCAATAATAATGCAATATGATCCCTTAACTAATGATGCAACATGCTCCCTTCATAAATGATGCAACATGCTCCCTACTTTGATGATTCAACATGCTCCCTTCATTAATGATGCAATATGTTCCATTCATCAAAAATGCAACATGATCCCTCCATTAACGATGCAACATGCTCCGTTCATTGATGATGCAATATGCTCCCTTCATTCTTAAAGCAATATGATTCCTTCATTATTGATGCAACATGCTCCCTTCATTATTGATGCAACACGCTCTCATCATTTTTGATGAAACATGTCCCCTTCATTATTGATGCAACATTCTCCCTCCATTAATGATGCAACATGCTCCCTTCATTAATGATGCAACATGCTCTCTTCATTATTGATGCAACATGATCCCTTCATAAATGATGCAACATGATCCCTTCGTTAATGATGCAACATGCTCCCTTCAATAATAATGCAACATGCTCCCTTCATTATGATGCAAAATATTCCCTTAATTATTGATGCAACATGCTCCCTTCTTTAATAATGCAACTTGCTCCCTTCATTAATGATGCAACATGATCCCTTCAATAATGATGCAACATGCTCCCTTCATTAATAATGCATCATGCTCTCTTCATTAATGATGCAACGTGCTCTTTTCATCAATGATGCAACATGCTCCCTTCATTCATGACTCAACTTGTTCCCTTCATTGATGATGCAACATGCTCCCTTCATTAATGATGCAACATGCTTCATTCATCAATGATGCAACATGCTCCCTTCATTAATGATGCCAAATGCTCCCTTCATTGATGATGCAACATGCTCCCTTCATTAATGATGCAACATGCTCCGTTCATTGATGATGTAGCATGTTCCCTTCGTTATTGATGAAACATGATCTTTCGATTGATGATGCAACATGCTCCCTTCATTATTGGTGCAACATGATCTCTTCATTTTGATGCAACAAGTTCCCTACATTAATGATGCAACATGCTTCCTTCATTAAGGATGCAACATGCTCCCACCTTAATGATGCAACATGCTCCCTTCATTAATGATGCAACATGCTCCATTCATCAATTATGCAACATGATCTCTTCATTAATGATGCAACATGCTCCGTTCATTGATGATGCAACATGTTCCCTGCATTATTGATGTATCATGATCCCTCCATTAATGATGCAACATGCTCCCTTCATTGATGATGCAGCATGTTCCAATCATCAATGATGCAACATGCTCCCTTCATTAATGATGCAACATGATCCCTTCGTTAGTGATGCAACATGCTCTCTTCAATAATAATGCATCATGCTCCCTTCATTATGATGCAAAATATTCCCTTCATTATTGATGCAACATGCTCCCTCCATTAACGATGCAACATGCTCGCTCCAATATTGATGCAACATGCTTACTTCATTAATGATGCAACATGATCCCTTCGATAATAATGCAACATGATCCCTTCAATAATGATGCAACATGCTCTCGTCATCAATGATGCAACATGCTCCCTTCAATAATGATGCAACATGCTCCCTTCATCATTGAGGCCATATTTTCCCTTCAATAATCATGCAACATGCTCCCTTCATTAATGATTCAACATGCTCCCTTTATTATTGATGCAACATGCTCTCTTCATTAATGAAGCAACATGCTCCCTTCATTAATGATGCAACCCCCTCCCTTCAGTAGTGATGCAACATCCTCCTTTCATTAATGGTCCAACATGCACCCATCATTAATGATGTAACCTTCTCCCTTCTTTAATTATGCAACATGCTCCCTTCAATAATGATGCAACATGCTCCTTTCATTATTGATGAAACACACTCCCTCATTAATGATGCAACATACTCCCTTCATTATTTATGCAACATTAATGATGCACCATGCTCATTTCATTAATGATGCAGCATGCTCCCTTCATTGATGATGCAACATGATTCATTCATTAATGATGCAACATGCTCCCTTCATTAATGATGCAACATGCTCCCTTCATTAATGATGCAACATGCTCCATTTTTTATTTATACAATATGCTCCCTTCATTAATGATGCAACTTGCTCTATTCATCAATGATGCAACATGCATTCTTCATTATTGATGCAACAAGCTTCCTTCATTGATGAGGCAACATGCTCCCTCCATTATTGAAGCAACATGATCCCTTCATTAATGATGCCACATGCTCCCTTCATTATTGATGCATCATGCTCTCTTCATTTTCGATGCAACATGTTCCCTTTATTTGTGATGCAACATGCTTCCTTCATTAATGATGCAACATGCTCCCTTCATTTATGATGCAACATGCTCCCTTCAATAATGATGCAACATGCTCTCTTCATTAATAATGCATTATGCTCTCTTCATCAATGATGCAAATGTTCTCTTCAATAATGATGCAACATTATCCCTTCAGTAATGACGCAACATGATCCCTTTGTTAATGATGCAACATGCTCCCTTCATTACTAATGCAATTTGCTCCTTTCATCAATGATGCAAAATGTTCCCTTCATTATTGATGCAACAAGCTCCCTTCATTAATGATGCAACATGCTCCCTTCATTAATGATGCAACAAGCTCCCTCATTTAATGATGCAACATGCTCCCTTCAATAATGATGCAACATGCACCCTTCATTCATGATGCAACTTGCTCCCTTCATTGATAATGCAACATGCTCCCTCCATTAATGATGCAACATGCTTCATTCATCACTGATGCAACATGCTCCCTTCATTAATGATGCAAAATGCTCCCTTCATTGATGATGCAACATGCTCCCTTCAATATTGATGCAACATGATCCCTTCATTATTGACGCAACATGCCCCCTTCATGATTGATGCAACATGCTCTTTTCATTTATGATGCAACATGTTCCCTTCATTGATGATGCAACATGCTTCGTTCATTAATAATGCAACATGATCCCTTCAATAATGATGCAACATGCTTGCTTCATTAATGATGCAACATGCTCCCTACTTAATGATGCAACATGCTCCCTTCATTATTGATGCAACATGCTCCTTTCATCAATGATGCAACATGCTTCCTTAATTGATGATGCAACATGCTCCGTTCATTGATGATGCAACATGTTCCCTTCATTATTGATGCAACATGATCCCCCGATTATTGATGCATAATGCTCCCTTCATTGATGATGCAACATGTTCCCTTCATTTTTGATGCAACATGTTCCCTTCATAAATGATGCAACATGCTTCCTTCATTAACGATGCAACATACTCCCTCATTAATGATGCAATATGCTCCCTTCATTAATGATGCCACATGCTCCATTCATCAAGGATGCAACATGCTCCCTTCATTAATTATGCAACATGCTCTCTTCATTGATGATGCAACATGTTCCCTCCATTATTGATGTATCATGATCCCTCCATTAATGATGGAACATGCTCCCTTCAATAATAATGCAACATGCTCCAATCATCAATGATGCAACATGCTCCCTTCATTAATGATGCAACATGATCCCTTCGTTAGTGATGCAACATGCTCCCTTCAATAATAATGCAACATGCTTCCTTCATTATGATGCAAAATATTCCCTTAATTATTGATGCAACATGCTCCCTCCATTAATGATGCAACATGATCGCTCCAATATTGATTCAACATGCTTCCTTCATTAACGATGCAACATGATCCCTTCAATAATAATGCAACATGATCCCTTCAATAATGATGCAACATGCTTCCTTCATTAATGATGCAACATGCTCCCTTCTTTAATGATGCAACATGATCCCTTCAATAATGATGCAACATGCTTCCTTCATTAATGATGCAACATGCTCCCTCCTTAATGATGCAACATGCTCCCTTCATCAATGATGCAACATGCTCCTTTCATCAATGATGCAACATGCTTCCTTAATTGATGATGCAACATGCTCCGTTCATTGATGATGCAGCGTGTTCCCTTCATTATTGATGAAACATGATCTTTCGATTAATGATGCATCATGCTCCCTTCATTATTGAAGCAACATGATCTCTTCATTTTTGATGCGACATGTTCCCTACATTAATGATGCAACAAGCTTCCTTCATTAACGATGCAACATGCTCCCACCTTAATGATGCAACATGCTCCCTTCATTAATGATACAACATGCTCCATTCATCAATGATGCAACATGCTCTCTTCATTAATGGTGCAACATGCTCCGTTCATTGATGATGCAACATGTTCAGTGCATTATTGATGTATCATGATCCCTCCATTAATGATGCAACATGCTCCCTTCTTTAATGATGCAACATGCTCCAATCATCAATGATGCAACATGCTCCCTTCATTAATGATGCAACATGATCCCTTCGTTAGTGATGCAACATGCTCCCTTCAATAATAATGCATCATGCTCCCGTCAATATGATGCAAAGTATTCCCTTCATTATTGATGCAACATGCTCCCTCCATCAATGATGCAACATGCTCGCTCCAATATTGATGCATCATGCTTCCTTCATAAATGATGCAACATGATCCCTTCAATAATAATGCAACAGGATCCCTTCAATAATGATGCAACATGCTCTCGTCATCAATGATGCAACATGCTCCCTTCAATAATGATGCAACATGCTCCCTTCATTATTGAGGCAACATGTTCCCTTCAATAATCATGCAACATGCTCCCTTCATTAATGATTCAACATGCTCCCTTCATTATTGATGCAACATTCTCTCTTCATTAATGATCCAACATGCTCCCTTCATTAATGATGTAACCTTCTCCCTTCTTTAATTATGCAACATGCTCCCTTCAATAATGATGCAACATGCTCCTTTCATTATTGATGAAATACACTCCCTCATTAATGATGCAACATACTCCCTTCATTATTTATGCAACATTAATGATGCACCATGCTCATTTCATTAATGATGCAACATGCTCCCTTCATTGATGATGCAACACGATTCATTCATTAATGATGCAACATGCTCCCTCCATTAATGATGCAACATGCTTCATTCATCAATGATGCAACATGCTCCCTTCATTAATGATGCAAAATGCTCCCTTCATTGATGATGCAACATGCTTCTTTCATTAATAATGCAACATGATCCATTCAATATTGATGCAACATGCTTCCTTCATTAATGATGCAACATGCTCCCTCCTTAATGATGCAACATGCCCCCTTCATTAGTGATGCAACATGCTCCTTTCATCAATGATGCAACATGCGTCCTTAATTGATGATGCGACATGCTCCGTTCATTGATGATGCAGCATGTTCCCTTCATTATTGATGCAACATGATCCCTCGAATAATGATGCAAAATGCTCCCTTCATTGATGATGCAACATGTTCTCTTCATTTTTTGATGCAACATGTTCCCTTCATTAATGATGCAACATGCTTCCTTCATTAACGATGCAACATGCTCTCTCATTAATGATGCAATATGCTCCCTTCATTAATGGTGCCACATTCTCCATCCATCAATGATGCAACATGCTCCCTTCATTATTGATGCATCATGCACTCTTCATTTTCGATGCAACATGTTCCCTTCATTAGTGATGCAACATGCTTCCTTCATTAATGATGCAACATGCTCCATTCATTAATGATGCAACATGCTCCCTTCATTAATGATGCAACATGCTCTCTTCATTAATAATGCAATATGCTCTCTTCATCAATGATGCAAATGTTCTCTTCAATAATGATGCAACATTATCCCTTCAGTAATGACGCAACATGATCCCTTTGTTAATGATGCAACATGCTCCCTTCATTAGTAATGCAACATGCTCCCTTCATCAATGATGCAAAATGTTCCCTTCATTATTGATGCAACAAGCTCCCTTCATTAATGATGCAACATGCTCCCTTCATCAATGATGCAACAAGCTCCCTCATTTAGTGATGCAACATGCTCCCTTCAATAATGATGCAACATGCACCCTTCATTGATGATGCAACTTGCTCCCTTCATTGATGATGCAACATGTTCCCTCCATTAATGATGCAACATGCTTCCTTCATTAACGATGCAACATGCTCCCTCATTAATGATGCAATATGCTCCCTTCATTAATGATGCCACATGCTCCATTCATCAATGATGCAACATGCTCCCTACATTAATGATGCAACATGCTCCCTTCATTGATGATGCAACATGTTCCCTCCATTATTGATGTATCATGATCCCTCCATTAATGATGGAACATGCTCCCTTCAATAATAATGCAACATGCTCCAATCATCAATGATGCAATATGCTCCCTTCATTAATGATGCAACATGATCCCTTCGTTAGTGATGCAACATGCTCCCTTCAATAATAATGCAACATGCTCCCTTCATTATGATGCAAAATATTCCCTTCATTATTGATGCAACATGCTCCCTCCATTAATGATGCAACATGATCGCTCCAATATTGATGTAACATGCTTCCTTCATTAACGATGCAATATGATCCCTTCAATAATAATGCAACATGATCCCTTCAATAATGATGCAACATGATCCCTTCGTTAATGATGCAACATGCTCTCGTCATCAATGATGCAACATGCTCCCTTCAATAATGATGCAACATGCTCCCTTCATTATTGAGGCAACATGCTCCCTTCAATAATGATGCAACATGCTCCCTTCATTATTGATGCAACATGCTCTCTTCATTAATGATGCAACATGCTCCCTTCATTAATGATGCAACATCCTCCTTTCAGTAGTGCTGCAACATCCTCCTTTCATTAATGATCCAACATGCTCCCTTCATTAATGATGCAACCTTCTCCCTTCATTAATGATGCAACATGCTCTCTTCATTGATGATGCAACATGATCCCTTCATTAATGATGTAACATGATCCCTTCGTTAATGATGCAACATGCTCCCTTCATTTGTAATGCCACATGCTCCCTTCATTAATGATGCGAAATGTTCCCTTCATTATTGATGCAACATGCTCCCTTCATTAATGATGCAACATGCTCGCTTCATTATTGATGCAACATGCTCCCTTCATTGATGATGCTACATGATCCCTTCATTAATAATGCAACATGATCCCTTCAATAAGGATGCAACATGCTTCCTTCATTAATGATGCAACATGCTCCCTCCTTTAATGATGCAACATGCTCCCTCTATTAATGATGCAACATGATCCCTACATTAATGATGCAACATGTTCCCTTCATTATTGATGCAACATGCTCTCTTCATTTTTGATGCAACATGTTCCCTTCATTAATGATGCAACTTGCTTCCTTCAATAATGATGCAACGCGCTCCCTTTAATAAGGATGCAACATGCTCCTATCATTAATAATGCAATATGTTCCCTTCATTATTGATGCAACATGCTTTCTTCGTTAATTATGCAACATGCTCCCTTCATCAATGATGCAACATGCTCCCTTCTTTAATGATGCAACTTGCTCCCTTCATTAATGATACAACATGCTCCCATCATTATTGATGCAACATGCTCTCTTCTTTAATGATGCAATATGCTCCCTTCATTAAGGATGCAAGATGCTCCCTTCAATGATGATGCAACTTGCTCCCTTCATTAATGATGCAACATGCTCCTTTCAATAATGAAGCAACATGCTCCCTTCATTAATGGTGCAACATGCTCCCTTCATTAATGATGCAACATGTCCCCTTCATAAATGATGCAACTTGCTCTCTATATTAATGATCCAACATGCTCCCTTCATTAATGTTGCAACATGCTACCTTAATTAATGATACAGCATGCTAACCTCATTAATGATTCAACATGCTCCCTTCATTAATGATGCAACATGCTCCCTTCATTAATGATGCAACATGCTCTCTTCATTAATGATGCAACATGCTTCCTTCATTAATGATGGAACATGCTCCCTTCATTGATTATGCAACATGCTCCCTTCATTAATGATGCAACATGCTACTTTTATCAATGATGCAACATGCTCCCTTCAATAATGGTGCAACATGCTCCCTTCATTAATGATTCAACATTCTCCTTCCATTAATGATGCAACATGCTCCCTTCTTTGGTGATGCAACATGCTCCCTTCTTAAAGTCAGACGGGGACTGAACAATACGCATTGAAGTTTCAGCAAGGTCGCGTAACATCGCATGAACTTATTCTGCCATCACTGAACATCAAATCCCTGTGTATATTGCTTATCAACAATAGCGAAGGTGTAGTAGCCTGAAATCGATCAAGCTTCTAAAATAGCTAATGAGAGTAGGAAGAAAATTGACATAAATAACAAAGTTTAAAGCAATTTTGGACTCGTTCCCGTATGCGATGATGTAAATTTTGTTGTTGTTCGATTTGAGTGACATCATGGCCCTCAAGCCTATATCTAGCGAGAGTTTTTGGAATCGTTCTGATGAAAATTGTTCTGTTAAATTCGCCTTAGAAACCGTATCAATGTTTTTTCTGATCATTTCAGAGTTTGATTCTACCCAAATAGTCCCTGTCATCAACATGCTAGCAGCATGTCACTTCTCCTCCCCACAGCTGATCGAAAGTCGTCAATAGATTCGTAAGAAGTTGGGGTCACCCCCGCATGTTACGAACAGGAGAACATGACAAATAATATTGTTCACATTACATGACTTCCAATGCATTCATGATTCCTTCGATGTCGTGTATATATCCTAAAGGAATAGAAAAAAATGAATATTAACTTGAGTAAATGAACGATGCATTTGCTATTGAACACAACCATTGTCCCGACCAGAGCAACAGTTAATTTAGAATACACTGAAAACAAACGTGTTTCAAAATTAGTTGTGATGTAATTAACATCAATTGAGACAAACCAGCAGTGAGAGTTAACTTGAGTATTTGCAATTTGAATTGATTATGCGGAAGGAATGAGTTGATGCAAGCAATCGCGGATGATGGTAGCAGGAGGGAAGAGAATCGAAGTATTCTGGTGACAGAAGGATAAGTTGATTTCTAAACTTTTCATGGCTGAATCATGTTGAAGATTTGGTCTAGAAAAAGTAAAATCCATGTCCTGTTAGGATGAGTATTTGCTGAGTCTTCTCCTCATTACCTGTATCAAAAGGGAATCTGATTTTATATCAGGGTTCACATTGCTTTACGAACTGCAGGATGAAATCATTCTAATCGTAGATTTGTTAAAGCCATGCACAACTACACGCGCCCTTTGTGTGAGAGGTTTGGGAATTTTCGGCTATATTTCGGTGTCGGTATGTAGAAACCTTCACTCGGCAAATCATTATGTCCTAATATGCCCAGCAGTCGTTTTCATATTCGCTGACAAAACACTGGCTAGCCCGCATCCAATCAGACTCCTTTATTTCAACATCTGGCTACTTCACCAGCATAATATAATACAAATATTCCTACTGGTACAGTGACAAGTTTATATCGTATCAGTCATTCTAACTTGACGCACGTCAAATGTGTTCGACAACGATTCTCCTTGTATTATCATCTCAATTGAACCTCCCTCATTCTATAAATATATTCAGACTAAATATTATTCGTCAATTGCTCACAGGGTGAGGGAGTGATAATGAATTTGGACATCGACAATTCAACTGCAGACAATATACTGAGCCTATTACTGCGGAGCATTTCACTTGGTAACCAGCAACAAATAAAGTGCACGGAACGACCTGATGTGTCCATCAGATCATTACTACATAAAAACTCACTTGTTGGTCACCATCAAGTAAAGTGTACTGATAGATCTGATGTGTACTCCAGATCATCGTTTGTTGGCGACCAGCAACGTGTACTGAGAGGTGGCATTTATATACATCAATAGAGTGACCGCAAACTAATCGTTATAAAAAGAGATGACGTCAAGAAATGACATGAACATCATATTTCCTCTGACGTTCTCACATTATTTCTAGAATATCATGTAATTCCTGTATCTTTTGGCGTATTAACAATCTTACCAAGGTAACCAATAGCTTCCGAAAATTTTCACTACGATGCAACAAACGATTATCCAATATTTTTTAATTTTGATGAATGGTTACTAATCACAATCTGTCAAAAATCTATTATATATTCTCCATTTAAAAGTTCTGTTCACGAAAAGACATTGGTTACTGTGATCAATGATATATCATCATCATAGTGATGAAAAACACACGAAAAAATGGACATGAGCTTAGATTTCTTGAATTAGTGTTACGTTCCATAGTAACAGCCTGTAATGTTGTATACGGATTGTATTAGTATAAACGCATTAAACTGAAGTTGCTGCGGTATCGCCTTGGGGTTGACAAACCTGGTTGCTGGGCTCTAGCACATAATCTTGGAATTGTGTCAAATCTGCTTTTTGGAGATGAAGCGTTATATTGCAACAGTGTCGAACAATGGTGACAATAACTATTCAATAGTGTCTAACATGCTTGCTTGACGCTAATATATTAATTAGCAATAGTTTCAAACAATAGTGCCAATAATACAAGTGTTAAACTTGCTGGTTTGAGGCTAAAACATTACATTGCAATAGTGTCAAACAATTGTGTGAATAGTAC
>SDVV010022176.1:0-12996 GCA_016164225.1 Gammarus roeselii | reverse complement strand
AATACAGATGCATGTAAAATTGAACTGCATGCAATATCTTTATTTCTAACACCATTTTCCAATACACCATCAAGTTAATGGACAAAACAAATACGAATGACTATTATAGAATAATTGACCTTGAATGTTGAATTTATATAAACCGTAACCTGACTGTTAGCTAGTAGCTCAAATCTCATCTGACACAGCTTTCAAAGGTCACAAAATACAAGAACCTGCTGCATTGAACACATGTTAAATACCTGTCTAGCAGTTTGGCAATCCGTCAGCTGCTGCAGCTGGTCCTGCAGTGGAGCACAGTGCGACGTGAACTGGGACCTAAGGCGCGCCATCTTGGCCTCACTGGTGTCCACGATGGCCTGCAACCGGGCCCTGTTCTCCTGAGGTGACGGAAGCAGCTCTAATGTTCGCTGCAGGGAAACCAACTCTGCCTGCAGTGTTTGTTCGCTGCTCTGAAGAGCAGTCAACGCAATGGACAGCTAGGGACGGGAGAGGTGACTTGTTAATACGTAGATACGGAAGCAAGACAATATCCCCCATAAGGGGAATGGCCGCCGACAAGGCAAACCTCACACTCCTCTCATGCACTCACTCACGGACCCAAAGATTAGCTCCCTAGCGCTAAAGGGTCCGACCAGGACCTCGCATCACGTACTTTGGGCCAGGATTGAGGTCCGATACCGGTGCTGCGTCGTAATTGCCGAGCCCTCGTCACCCACGTACATCTCGTTTCTCAAGGAGAAGCCAAGAACGAGAAAGTGCATCAGGACGGCGTCAGAATTCTTCCATCCACGCCTATTCATTGACATATTCAACGTTCAACGACCCTTAAAATGGTCTAACTCTTCCGTACATCAGCACTCTCCAATTACAGCAGGCCTTTTTCATATTTTCCTACTTTCTTTTTCCTCGCCTCTTCCTTCTTTGCCCTCTTCACCTATACCAGAAAATCCATTCATTCTGACAATTTTTGCACAACCGCCTATTACCCATCATTGGCATCCCTCAAAGCTCATTACAGCAAACGCTTTGCTTTTTTTATAGTCGTCTTGGCCATTTCCGACTTCGCCTGCAACCATATGTTAGACTCTTACCTCTTCTGCGCCCCCGCCATTCTATCCTCATCGTTCCAGCACTCACAACCCGTCCCTTTTTACTCACCCACACGGTGCACACTACACACGACTTTCGCTCATCTCAACAACACATCTCTAAACGCCTCCACCAACTCTTCCTCAATATTCTCCAGGCTTTTCGCTCTCCACTGTCGTATTCCTCATTCAACGCTTGCAAGAACCACAGAGCTCTATTTGCCACACCCAGTTCACGCACCTTTATCACCTCTCGCACCCGGCAGGCTCATTCATAATATCACGTCGGTGAATAATCAGGGGTTAAGCAGCAGCAACAACGACCCTCTACCTCATTCCTTCCCTCTTCCACCTCTGCTTCACTCGGTTATTCTTCCGCCAGAAGATGATTAGACATTTTCCAACCCTCTCCTTTAAACATCCGCACATCCAACAGCCCCCAACTACTCCCAAAATAAACGCAGCATCCATCAGCGCTCAATCCACCACTGCACCACGAGCCACCTCTGTCAATAGAGATCGATTTTTCGGAGCGGTCCAGGATGTTGTCATCATGAGCTTCAACAGTTCGTATTTTATTTCATAGGGGAAATTGACTTCTTAGTGTGTAATTGTTTTAGTCCCTTACTGCTGGGAAATAGTCCTTTAATGGAAAAGGGCGCTTTTCTGCTGGGTCAAACGCCACTGCAGCTCTATGTGCCGCATCGTACACCCGGTTGTTTTCGGAACACAACACAAACAAACGAACAACTCCTTGTTCCTGAAAGATAAGCGTACAAGCCAGCAAAAGATGGCTGGAACAGTAGGTTGATAATCGATTAACGTCTGAAGGATCTAAAGCGCACTGAGCGGAACCGTTAATAATTTTGATATTGGCATTTGGTGCCGCTGAGAAGGGCGTCGACAATAGCTGTGAGTTCAGCAGTAAAAACTGACGATGATGGCGGGAGCCTCTTGGAGTCAACGCGCTCGGGGAAGTACCGCCGCACAGCCTAGAAGACCCTCGGCATCCTTCAATTCTCAGTAAAGGAATGATGGCCATTAGCGCAGTGATCTACCGCATGAGCTGTTTAGATAGCGCAAAAATTATAGGGTGCAACATTTGTCACTTAACCAGTAAAATAGTGAGGGCATAGTACCTATTCTGGTACGCGCCACATGGGGTCAAAATCTGGAGAAAGCTGGAACACAATGATACGCAGTGATCAAAAGTCAGTAATAAGAGCTCTGCTCAGACAAACTAACCAAATTAGTAGATTAGATGGAGAAGCAACAAGGACTTCTAGTGCACTCGAATCGTCTATGTCTTTCTGAAACAACCAAATTAGTAATTCAAAGCAAAAAGGCATAACAATTATTGCAAAGTATATTACAGTCATTGACTAGTTGCTGCTTTGACGTTCAATGCTATAAAGACATTAACTGTTGCGCTAGAAATCCAGGTCACTCAGATCTGATCGAGTAGTGTTATGAGGGTCAAGAAATGTAATCGCTGTAGATCCTTCAATGAGATTTTATTGTTATGTCATTAAAATAATGCTCGATAAACATTGTTAAACACTAGGAACATCAGATACAGACACTAGGCCGAGATCCCCCAGCATGGGGGGTGGCCGACAGCAAGGCGCACCTCACACTCGCTCACCTTAGCCCTTCTGCGCAAAAGGGTCTGGCCGGGAACCCCGCAACACACCCTTCGAGTCATGAGTGAGGTTCGAGGGCAGTGTCGGCAGCAGGGCCCAACTCTGTGACTGATTTACCCCTGCCGCGTCATGATGACCGGACCTGCACGAGGTGTGCGAGGCCCACGACCATCCCGTCTCTCAACGATGTGCCTTGGATGGGAACGCACATCAGGGCAGCGTCAAAACTCATCCGTTCACATTCATTCTCCACTCACGCCAATCCGGTGCACGCTCTCTCGCTACTTCTACTCAGGTCTCTTCTTCCTAACGCCTGCTTCACACCATCCATCCAAACTTTGGTCTCCCTCAAGGCCTACGTCCATTCGCCTCTGCCTTCAACACCCTATTCACAATCTCCCCTCATCCATCCTCACCATGTGCCCGAACCATCTCAGGACACGCGAATCAACTCTGTCCTCTAACTTCTTCACCATCCCCGTTCTGATTCGAACCACGTCGTTAGTGAACTTGTCTCTCAGCGACACTCCAGCCATGCTCTTCAAACATTAAAAACTAAACAAGATTCTCTACTCCACCCTAACCGACATTGATTAACTATGATATAAGGCGTATCCTACAACACACCAGAGGATATAACCTACATCAATATCACACGTGATCTGGTTAATGAAAAATCGTATACTAACATAACAGCCATACCGAAAATTTCTGACATTTAAAACAAACACCATCTCGGAATCATTCAACCTTCTTCTCTCCCCTACTCTCACCCCCCAAGTCTCATCTCCGTACAGCAGTTGGGACAACGACACCCTCATACAGCCCTCGCTTTGCTTCCATCCCCAACGTCCTACAGCTCATTCCGCTCTTCGGTGCACCCAACACTTTACACCCCTTCTTTACTCGCGACTTCACCTCCGTTTCCACAGTTCAGTCTTCTCCACATGGGAGCCCAGATACTTGAAACAATGAACTTCTCCATCTAGGAGGACACTAATACTGCTCGCATCGGCAGTCCTCGAGCATCTCATTACTTAACTTTTACCCACGTTCATTTGAAGCTTCCTCCTCTCACACACTACCAAACTCAGACACTAGCCTACGTAGCTTTTCCTCTGAATCCGCCACCAGCAACGTAACATCCGCAAACAGCAACTGGTTTAACTGCCAACTCCGCCCATTCGTCTCCAACAGCTCCAAGCCATGACCCAGCACACTCGCGTTCACCTCCCTGACCACTCCATTCATGTAGAGATCGAGCAGCCAAGGAGACATCACGCAGCCTTGTCTCAGACCCACTTTCACTGTGAACCAACCACTCACCTCGCTTCCCACTCTGACATATGCTCGGCTTCCAACATAGAAACTCAGCACCGCTTTCAGCAGCTTTCCGTCCACTCCATACAATTGCAACACCCTCCACAGCGCTTCCCTGTCATTCCTGTCGGATGCCTTTTCCAGATCCATGAAGGCCCAGAACACATCCTTTTCTTTTGCAAGGTACTTCTCACAGACCTGTCTCACTACAAAAAATCTGATCGGCACACTCTCTACCACTCCTAAAGCCACATCGATTCTCTCCAATTGCGCAATCCGCAAATTATCAAATAATTTTGATCAGCACTCTGCCATACAGCATAACGACCACACACAACAAACTGATACCTCTTGAGTTGCATCATTCATTTTCATCTCCTTTGCCCTTATACAGCGGGACAATGCAGGCACTGCGCCACTCAATTGGTACCACGCCCGCCACAAAACAAATGTTCAGTAGCCTCACCAACCATTCGACACTCGTCATTCCACCCTTTTTCAGGCACTCAGTCGCAACGCCATCCAAACCAGGGGCTTTCCCTGCTTTCATCACGTCCACCGGCTCCTGCACCTCTTCCCTCGTTATGTCCGCGGCAAGTCTCTCCAAAAACAGGTATCCCCGCACCACCACGCACAGCAACAATGTCAGCCTCGGGATTCAGCAATTCATCAAAATACTCGGTCCATCTTTTCCATACACCATCACTTTTCGTCAACAACTGGCCGTTTCCATCTTTCACCGCCTCCTCCTTTCCGGACTTTTCCTTTTTCACTCTCTTCACCTCTTTCCAGAACATCTTTATGTTATCCTCAAAATTCTGGCACAACTGTCTGCCCCACCTGGCATCAGCATCCCTTTTGGTTCTCCTCACCACTCGCTTTACCTCTTTCTCCTTTTCCTTATAGTTGTCATAGGTCACCACCGACATCGCCTGCAACCACTTCTCAAAAGCTTTTCTCTTCTGCGCCACCGCCAGTTTGACCTTCTCGTTCCACCACTCACAGCCCTTCCATCTGCACCCGCCAACACGTCGCCCACCATACACATTTCTCGAACATCTCAACAAGGCATCGCTGAACGTCTCCCCTTCTTCCTCCACATCTTGCAGGTCCTGCCCTCTTACGTTGTCAAATTCCTCCCTCAACGCCCGCTGGAACTCCTCCGCTCTGCTTTTCTCATTTTCACAACCTCTTTTCCTCCTCCCACTCTTTTGTTCCCCTTCCACCTATGCTCCACTCTTAATCTTCCCTCCACCAGCAGATGGTCAGACACTCCTCCATCCTTTCCTCTTAACACCTGCACATCCAACAGCCTCCGCACCACTCTCCACGAAATCAGCACAAAATCCATCACGGCTCTCTCCACCACTTCATCGTGGGCCATCCTTACCCATGAGTACTTGTGGATATCTCGCTTCTTGAACAGGCTGTTTCCGACCACCAGCTTCTGCTCCATGCATAAGCCTATGAGGTTTTCTCCACTGTCATTCCTACCAGGAACGCCATACCTCCCTATCACATTATCCACTACTGCATTTCCCACTCTCGCATTAAGGTCGCCCAGTACAACCTCATTGAATTGACTTCCAAAACTCTCAATACATTCGCTCAGGTCAGTCCAAAATTGCTCCCTCTCCTCCTCACTCCTCTCGCTACCAGGTCCGTACGCACTCACAAATACCCATTTTCTACGCCAAACTATACTTTCACCCACATCAATCTTGAGGACACCTCTTTCCACTCTGTAACGCTACAAGCCAGTCGACCACTCAATAGCAACACCACACCTTCTTGTGCCCAACCTTCATCCACGCCTGACTTTTTTCCACTTACCACTCCAAACACATTCGACCTTACCCTTCAACTTAGTCTCACTCAGCGCCAACACATCTAACTTCCTCTCCTCACAAACATCTCGCCTCTTTGCTTCATTCGTATTACAACCACACACATTCAGCGACCCTAACAATAGGGTTGGAAGAGGCGTGAGCCTCTCTCTTAGCCCCCGCTCGTCTTGCCGTCTTTTAGAGAAAAATTTCACAGAGGAGGGGATTCTTAGCTCCCTTGCCCCGTCCCTTACGACACGCAGGGGTTGCCGTAGCAGTTTTTTAAGCCCCGGCTACAGGGCTCCCCTTCTAGTCGCCTCTTACGACACGCAGGGGTTACTGTAGTAGCATTCTAACACCCCCGCTACGCTACGGAAAACACTAGGAACAGCAGATAGAAAAAATGTTTATTAGACATAATACTACAACTAATAATAATAACATCGGCCGATGAACTTGGTCAGATAAAATTTGAGTCCAATGCAACATCTTACCTGTTCACCTCCTTCCTTGGTCTCTTGCAACTGTGTAATGTGTAACAGTTTTTCACGCTCCAGTCGCTCAATATCTGCTTGCAGTTCTTTGATGTTCTGTTCATCCTCCACCTGCCCAATCCGCACCCCTGCCCCCAACAGACTCCTTCCTTCCGAGGCGGCGGCGGGAGTAGAGCCGTCCTCGCTGAGTGAGAGATTGGTCATAGGGGAGAGTGGTGACAGTGGCGTCACTAGGCTGCACGTGGAGGGAGAGGGCACACGCAGGTACTGCTGCCCTCCTCCCGGCACCAGCGGTTCCAGCTCACTAGCAGCCGCTTCAGTCTCACTCTCTGTGCTGGAGGCCCTGCCTGGAGTGCGGACGGAGACAGGTAGCAGTTGGTGGGTGTGCAGCTGACGCGCGTGCGCTGCCAGCACGCTGCACAGCAGCGAGTGAGCGTCCGGGACTAGCTTCTTGACGCACATCAGAGCCCAGGTGTCGCTGCAGCAGTCTGCCTCACGACCAACCCTCAGCAGGTGGAGGCCACGGTACGATCGCAAGTATCTCGTCTCGCCCAGTGGGATCAGGTCGTTAACAGTGCGAATCACCTCACCAGGGATCTGTGAATCACGTCGCATGCACTCACTTATTAGGATCACGTGTTCAACAGTCAAACAAATGTAAGACGTCAATGCAAAATCATGATATAATAGAAATCATGACATCATGAAAACTTCATTAAACAAAATCTGCCATCTTAGTACTGTTTCTTTGTCCATCATATATGGAGTGAAAGAAAGTGAACAACGACAACAGAAAACTTGCTCATTTACGGCAGTATCAGCTGATGGTAATATTTAAATGGAAATACTTTGTCAAAATACGTTCGGAAGCCCTTGAAGCTTGTGACTAATGCCAGGCTCGTCATACCGTAACTGCTAAGATTAAAATAAAATGATTTAGCTAAATATAAGAGGATTATTTGTAGAATGTCAAAGCAATTTGATGTCAAAAATAATTATTGTAACTATATATTCATCATCTCCTATCATTGGGTTACTCGATGCAAGTATACATGGTTTGATGTTTTAGTTATGAAAAGCTAGTACCAGAAGCAAATTGTGTCAACCTGAAAAATATCCCAGTCCCAAATGCCATTTCAAAAGTGATCCAGAAACAGGCCAAAGTGTTCTGTTCAGCAACCCAGCTCTATTGTTCCTCATAGGTGTGTGGCGCTGCTGGAGGAGGCTGCAAAGGTAAGAAACCCAAACGGATTTACTAGAGCTAGCCTAGCAGGCCTCTTTGAACAAGACGATAACACAAGAAACAGAAACAATGGACAAAAACTGCGGCTAAGACCATTCAGATCAGTGGCCCGGAACTCCTTTCCAATCAAGATACCAACAATTTGAAACCCGTTTACCACATGATGTGGTTAAAAGTAATAATGTAAAGACATTTAAAAACCACCTCGATAAACGCTAGGAGACTAATCCAGGGTGCGGATGCAGTCAGATTCGATTTAATCCTCGGTTCCACCAGAGCCTCAACGCGAGTCATAATAGGCTCCCACGTAGGGCTCGATGATCATGGATTCGGGTAGGCTTGCACGCCTCAGTGTGCGAGGAAAACAAAACGCTTTTAAAGTTAGAAAAATTTGACAATTTTAGCAATGTCAGACGCGCGCTGGTGCGCATAAGAAAAACGCTTAGACGAAACGGACCACCGCTTTCAATCATTTAGAACTTCAAGAGTAATATGTACGCACGCTAGTGCGTGCAGGTAGCATCGTCGAGACTGGTACAAGGTTTACCGCTACATGGACAAAGTCAGCTCCAACAGCAACGCAACACGACCTAGTAGGTCGATTATAGTACACTTCATTATTTCAGGTAAGACTCAGACGAAACGAATCCTCGCTCCAATCATTTAGAACTTCAAGAGTAATAGGTACGCACGCTAGTGCGCACAAGTATCATCGTTGAGACTGGTACAAGGTTTACAGCTACACGGACAAAGTCAGCTCCGACAGCAACGCAACACAATGTTTACAGCTACGCGGTCTAGTTAAGTAAAGGTACAATTTAGCTATTCAGGTAAGATAAAGACTCAGACAAAACGGATCCCCGCCTTTGACCACTCAGAACTCCAAGAGTATTATGCACGCGCGCCAGTGCGCACAGATAGTATCGTCGAAATTGGTACAAAGTGGCTTCACAGATTAGATCAACTCCAACTACAACGCGTCACAGGGTTTATAGCTATGCAGTCCAGGTCAACCCCAGAAACTACATATGGTCCGTGCACGCGCGAGCGAGCGCAGACTAAAGAAAAAACACATTCACAAAATCCCAAACAGAAACTCCCGCACAAATTCACTAGCATTATTATAAAAGACAAAATTGTGGATCGTGAAGAAGAAAGTAAAGGCAGGTTCGTCACGGGCAGAAAAACTGCTCGGATTATTGATTTCGCACTCATTGTTTGAGGGGATAGGGTGGGGGGGGGCAGATTCTTTGGGTCCCAATAGAGCTCGACGAATCCTGGAGGGCAACCCAAGTCTCCCGGGTCTTCCCGTGCTCCCGGGTCCCTCGAGACCTCTTGTCTCAGCTCATCTCGGCTTGTCTCGAATCATTTCGACCAATCTCGGCTCGTCGCGATAAACTCGACTCGCCTCAATATGTTCCGACTGATCTCGACGCACTTCGACCAGCCTCGACGCGACCCTTGCCCTCTGCGCCAGTGATCCGCGGACTGTAATAGTTAATTGTTCTCCTCAAGCATGTCACATATATACATTTTTCTGTGTATGGGTTTTACAGCGTGGGGAGAGGGAAGTAGGGGTCCCAGGGTACAGAGGGGCCTCAAGCGAGTCCCAAAGTTTCTCAGGGGGGTCCCAAAGGGTCTTTAGGGTGTCCCAAAGAGCCCCGGAAGGTCCAAGTGGGTCCCCAAATCCTCCTGCCTCAAACTGCCTCGACTCGCCTCGTCCCTTCCACGCAGTGCCATTCAAGACTTTCACTCTCCAAGATCAACAGCAACATTTATTCACAGCAACACCATCTAATCGTTTTTACTCAGACGATACATATATTTTCTATGTTGTTACCGATCACAATTGTCTTTGCCAATTACAATAGTGTTGACTAGCGTTTTGTCTATTTCAATGTTTTTAATGTTCCAGTCGTTTTAGTATACTTAAAATACAAACTCAGTTTTCTTGAAGAACGATAGGCAGCTTCTAACTTGACAAAGGTTTACTCGATTTGAATATAATTTATTGAATTATTTCTTATAATTACCAGACCATTTTTGATGATACAATCATTGCCTTATAAGCAAACATTTTGCTTTTTTTTTCTATAACAGAAGTATATTCACATAGCTTGTGTACGCCAGCATTGTATTATTTCTGATTGTCAATCATTTAATCATTTCCTAGTGGTCTTGAAGTGTGTATATTGTATATTCAATTGTTTGGTATGTATTGTGGGAATACATTTTTTTTGTATAACTTATGTCGCATATTCACCCCTTCATTATTAATACAATGGTTTAGACCCATCTTTACAATATGTTAGTGCTTTCCGATTTTTCAACCCTATTTTGTATTCATATTTTCTGTATAATTCATGTTGTCCATCCACATCTTTGTCATCGTACAATAATGTAGACTACTCATTACAATAGGTTATCACATTTTGATGTCCCAACCCCATGTTCTCGGGACTCTAACCACATGCATGCGTGATTTTGCAACCACATGTACTTGTTATTTTCCACACCCATGCATTTCGTTATTTATCAGCCCCCAAGTATTTTTTATTTCTCAACCCCGCGTGTCACTGGTTTTCCCAACGCTATGTAGTCGGAATTATTTTGTCAAATAGACATCTATGTATGTGCACAGATGATACTATTGTATATAATATTTCGCTCCATGTAATCCGAACCGGTGGCCCCTAGAGATGAGCAGTGACAAATTCGAATTGAACTTTCTAGGAACGATAGGTAGCTCCCAGCTTTGACAAAGGCCAACTCGACGAGAATATAATTTATCGAATCATATCTACCATTTACCGTATCATTTTTGAACATACAATCATTGTCACATAAGCTAATATTGTGCTTCATCTTCTATAACAGAAGTATATTAATTCAGTTTCTGTACTCCAGTATCGAATTATTCTGATTGTCAATCATTTAATCATTTCCTATTGGTCATGCAGTGTATATATTTCAGTGCTATGTATATATTGTATGAATAACTTATGTAGTCTATTCACCACTTCATTATTCATACACTGTTTTATACCCATCTTTACAATATATTAGCGCATTTCGTCATGAAATATGTATATCCCGTGCTATGTATATATAGTACGTACAATTTATGTCACCTATTCAACCCTTTAGTATTCATATCTTACCCCATCTTTACAATATGTTGGCGCATTTCGATTTCCCAACCCCATGGTCTCAGGATTTATTAGCCCCATGTGCTGGCGGTTTTCCCTATCATATGTATTTTCGTAATTTTCCCAACCCCATGTATTTCATGATCGCCCCACGCCATGTTTTTCGTGCCAGGCATTCCTGTTTCTTACCTCAAATAAGATGTTGGCTGTCGATCATTGATTATAATATAATTTATAATCTGTTGCATGAAATCAGAATCAGCGGCGAATTTCATATTGAATTTTCGTTTACGGTAATTCAAATTGTGTTATCGGCAATAAAGTTTCAAGCATACTATTTTAATAATTGAAAACCCATTGGCAGATGATCGAAACAAAGGATTTAATATTAATTTAATAATTATACTAATTTTCATCCATATATGTAGGTATGTGTGTGCATATATGAATGTGTATTGTACTGATTGTCATCCATACATGTAGTGAGGTGTTTGCACATATGAATGCGTATTATACTGATTGTTCATCCATATATGTAGGTAGGTATGAGCACATAAGAATGTGTATTATACTAATTGTCATCCATATATGTAGGTAGGTGTGTGCAAATATGATTGTGTATTATACTGATTTGCATCCATATATGCAAGCTGGTGTGTGCACACATGAATGTGCATTACACTGACTGTCATCCATATATGTGGGTAGGTGTGTGCACATTTTGAATGTGTAGTTGTATGTGTACATGTATGATGGTAACTTGTGAAATCCATTTCAGTTCCATGAAGGCGACCCAGCAGCACACTAGAAATGAGCTGCGATGTATTCATTTTAGATTTATCAATCCCATGCCTATGTGTTTTTTATAAGATTTTCAATAACATATATTGTGAATCATGTTTTGAAACAAAGTAGCTACAAACCGGCCGCCGACAGGAGATGTGCTGTCACAAATTCACTTTATCTCTCGTTTCGCTTATTCAAATAGCGCATATGGAAACAAAGTTTGATGTAATATACCTGTATTGAAAACCCATTGCTAGACGATGGAAATAAATGATTTGATGACAAAAAAACAAAAATAGTCATCAAAACGCCTAGCTGTGCTCGGACATTTAGACGGCGCTCGGGAGAGCGCAAATTCTCACACCGTCGGTTGAACTGGACTAACTAACACACCGCATAGTCCACCTAGGGCCCCTGCGGGCGTCTAACGTTACATAATTACATAACCAATCCAGAATTGATCACCATGAAAAAAAGGGCACAGAAAAATAATATAGCCCACGAAATAAGAAATAATAAAATACTAAAATAAAGTGTTAACGATTTATAAAATGAATGATCATCCATCCACCCCAAACGGTCGGAACAATTAAATAACCTGAGAAAACCTGACGCAAGTCAAGAAAAAAAGCGGACATTATAAATGTAATACTAAAAGGTTTACTTACTGTTTCATGCATTTGGTGATTTCATAAAAGTAAAAAGTAAAGAAAATATAAATGAAGACCCAATCGGGACCCTCCACAAGCCAATCTGACAGGGATAAGAATGTCAGACTCCCACCACATTCTTCATTCCGTTTCTTTATTTCATACTTTAACCATATTGTGATGTTTTAGCAGCAAATCCAATTACAACTTTGTCTATCAAGATACTTAGCATCTTTAACATCCACCTTCAGAATTGAAGACACTGACCTATTAGACAAAAAGTGATTCCTTAATGAACTCTATTACCATTGTGACAACTCTTTGCACACCTTGCCAAATAAATGAAACCATGGGTTTGTCATTTTGAAACATTTTCAGGAATGGTTGCATGATTGAAGCTACATGGATTAATGTATTAAGCTTTGCAACCGTTAATTTGCATGATTGATGCTACATTGATAAATGTATTACGCTTTGCAATCTTTAATTTATCATTTACCGCGTCGAGATTTGATTTGATTTGATCCCCATTTCCACCAGAGCCTCAACGTGAGTCATAATAGGCTCCCCCGTAGGGCTCGACGATCATTGATTAAAGCAGGCTCGCACGCCTAAGTGTGCGAGGAAAAAACATAACAACGCTTTCAACGTTAGAAAAAAGTGAAAGTTTTAGCAATAACAGACGCACGCTGGTGCGCAAAAGAAAAAACGCTTACTCGAAACGGACCTCCGCTTCCATTCTTTTTAGAACATTAACTGTGATATGTACGCACCTTAGTGCGTACAGGTAGCAT
>SDVV010022175.1:0-12997 GCA_016164225.1 Gammarus roeselii | reverse complement strand
TGGTGCATCCAGTACGTTGGTGCATCCAGTACGTTGGTGCATCCAGTACGTTGGTGCATCCAGTACGTTGGTGCATCCAGTACGTTGGTGCATCCAGTGCGTTGGTGCATCCAGTGCGTTGGTGCATCCAGTACGTTGGTGCATCCAGTACGTTGGTGAATCCAGTACGTTGGTGCATCCAGTACGTTGGTGCTACCAGTACGTTGGTGCTACCAGTACGTTGGTGCATCCAGTACGTTGGTGCATCCAGTAAGTTAGTGCATCCAGTACGTTGGTGCATCCAGTACGTTGGTGCATCCAGTACGTTGGTGCATCCAGTATGTTGGTGCATCCAGGTTGTTGGTGCACCAATATACTGAATGCACCATCCAGTATATTGGTGCATCCAGTATATTGATGCATCCAGTATATTGATGCATCCAGTATATTGATGCATCCAGTATATTGATGCATCAAGTATATTGATGCATTCAGTATATTGGTGCAGTCAGTATATTGGTGCATCCAGTATATTGGTGCATCCAGTATATTGATGCATCCAGTATATTGATGCATCCAGTATATTGATGCATCCAGTATATTGATGCATCCAGTATATTTGTACATCCAGTATATTTGTACATCCAGTATGTTGGTGCACCCAGTACGTAGGTGCATCCAGTACGTTGGTGCATCCAGTACGTTGGTGCATCCAGTACGGTGGTGCATCCAGTACATTGGTGCATCCAGTTCGTTGGTGCATCCAGTTCGTTGGTGCATCCAGTATGTTGGTGCATACAGTATGTTGGTACATCCAGTATGTTGGTGCATCCAGTATGTTGGTGCATCCAGTATGTTGGTGCATCCAGTATGTTGGTGCATCCAGTATATTGGTGTACCCAGTTTATTGGTGTATCCAGTTAATTGGTGTATCCAGTTTATTGGTGTGAACTTGATAATTGAGATCTCACAAGTTGACTCGTACATGAATATGATCGTCAAAAGCGAAAATATCTGAAGAATAGATGCACGTCCATGCGGGAAGAGTTTACCTGCTCATTGCACGAAGAGTAATCAAAGCTGAATGAGACATAACGTACATCCGTACGAATAAATTTAGAGCAACTCGATTGCCCAAGGATACGGATTCCACTGACCCTTATCAGCCAGTGTCAAGATTGACTGCTGTTTCGGGGCCTTTTCACGACACTGGTTATTGGGAACATCAATTTTATCAGTTAGATGCATTTCAAAACGATTTCCTTGTATGACCAAAGCTGCGCAAATTAGTATTTACGGAGGTATGTCAAAAAACATATGCTATTCGTACGAGAGTGCCAACGTCCATGATAGTTGTGAAGGCACCGGGGTTGATCTACGAAGGCTTTCGATCAAAATGTAGTAACTTTGATCTACTGGGTAAGGAATAACAAACATTACAGCCTTGCTACCTTAACCAAACATTACTTAATCTAACTTTACTTCTCTTGATATGTTTGATTTGGACCTCACTTCCACCGGGGCCTCAACGATTGTCGTCACACGATTCCCTGTAGGCTTACTTGATATAACCAAGTCCTACCTACAAAACAGCTTGCATACTTTGAACTAATATTTTTCTTCCCACTTCCTCTGTTCGGTTTCTACCCGCAATCCAGAGTAAGCATAAAATTTGATCGCAAAGCGTAGTAGATCACCACCGGTGACTTCACCACCACCACGGACACGTGCGCCGTACGAATATCTTTATCTGCCTTCCCCCATCTTGGTGATTTCAATTTCCCACAGTTAAATCACTCCTTCAAATGTTCTGTGGTAGATTCTAACTTACGAAATTCATGTTCAGACTATAAAATCGTAAAAGACCCTAAAATTTAATACCATCAATGATAATTGACAATGGTTTTTATTGGTACGTCTTAACTCCGCACAACGGCAATCTACCTACCGCTGGTCCGACCTACTATACTGGTGGTCCTATGGCAGCAACATAACACGTCACCCGCTATCAAATATTTCAATAGAAAATACACAGATTGGAGGCAGCACGTAATAAGCTGTATATTACAAGGAAACCTGTACTATTAGTAGTAGTCAATGCCGGGGCCTTCAACAAGGTGGCGATTATTAACCTCATGACGACTGTACAATTCTTTCTGAAGAAATTTCTTTCAGAGATATTCATCCTCGCGCTGGTCTTATGGCACCTCACTTTCTTCGATGCGGGTGAACAGCGCGTCAGAAACCGACAACTTCAAGAGGTGATATCTCGAAAACTCTGTCCAGTAGTTCATTATTTTACCGGATCACTATGTTGCACATATCCACATTGACAGAACATATGCACGACATACATAGGCTTTCAGACAGAATTCTGAAAGGAGTTGGAAAAGGAAATGCTAATTTTGATTATTCAATGAATGATTTACTTCAATTTCATTCACGAATGCCTCTTATGCTAATGATCATAAAGAACAGCGATGAAGTTGTTCACTGGTACTTAATGTAACTGCATCTGAACGATTCACTGCACATGTCAATACAGGCGTTAAAGTGAAATGTAGATAAATGATAAACATTGAGGGGGAGGATCGATATGTTCCGTGGAACTCCACACGAGCAGCTGCAGTGTATTTTTATAATAGTTCACGAGGTTAGATGACGTAAGGGAAATGCATAAATTGAAGCTAACCAAACACAGGCCAAGGAACCTACCATACTCTACACCTAGTAAAATTAGTTCATTGATGAACCAAACACAGATGAGAGACCTACCTTGAGGGTGCAAAGAAGTCGTATGGTCACAACATACGAAGTTGATCCGGTAGATGTCGCTGGGAGCGCTGAGCCTGCGACATCAGTTTAACAAAAACTTCAGCAAAAATAATACCCTAGACAACGTAAATTAATGATCGATTGGAGAAGGTCGGGTAGGATCGTCGTATCTCATCTCACTAACACTCCACAAATATATGTTCGACGACTTCCGTAATGGAGATACACGCCATTTACCAGGTGTCGTCCATTTCCTACGAAAGGCACAAGAAGTTCTTGCGACGTCATGTGATCCTGCAGATAACGACATACTTCATCTACACGTCTTATTTAGATGATGATCATTAGACCAAGTGATGTCAGGTGTTTATTGCACTGTACCCACCTCTCAGAAAAAGAACCTTTACCGTCATTGCGTTTGATACTTAAGCCAGAAAGAGATGCCTGTTAGATATCACAAGTCCATGTAATATATTTTGACGCTATATTGAGAGCAAATTAGTGTTCGGATCAGGTGTACGTTGTTTATGCGCTCAGTTGATGACGGGTAATTCCAAGTACTAACCGGCATTCCATCATCACTGAAGAGTAAACGTTACGATGGTAAATTGTCTTTTATGAAAAAAAGAAACTGTCCAGCGCACCTGTTTAGTCAATGCATCTTGCCATCCTTAGTCTTAGTGATTGAATGCAGTTCGCTGAAGGAAAAAAACTGACTGAGGGTCCCCTACCTTAGTCCTAGTGAAGGCAGTTAGTTTGAGAACCCAATACAGACAGAGCGACCTACCTTAGTACGTAGAGTGTGAGAGCTGGGAAATGGTCCAGTCTGTATTTTTCCATAAAAAAATCATACCACGTGCTTTCAGATGAAGTAAACCTACTAAATTGGACGAAATTCAAGCAAGATATACAATTAGAAGTTCATTGTAATCTTGACCTACTGCGCCTCTATCTCTAATATTAGGCTGTTATTTCTCACAGATGTTTCACTGCAAATGTAAAACATTAACAATTTCCGTTATTTCTCATTTCCTGATTATATATTTGATATTGAATCAAACTTACACATTTGGAATGAAAATTGAAAATCAGATCTATCACTAGTTTGTCACAGCGTTGCCTGATCCAAGATGTAACCCAGAAAAGACTGTCACGTAACCTAGCCTTCTTGGTTCCAACTTTGAGGATAGCCGGCTGTTGTGATCAGATTGATTATCATCGAATGAAGAAATGCGGGCAGAGGAACTGTAGACAAACGCCGTGAAGAAGTTGAATTGCTAGTTTTGCTAGAACATGACAAGATAATTTTATTTTCTTCTCTAAAAAATCAAAGTTGAGAAAATATCACTGTAAAAAAAGGAGTATTTAATTTCATGCATTAATTCTGAGGCAGCACAAAGTTCATTTTCACAGATTCTGTTTTTGTTACTTGCTTTGGGGCAAAAAAGTTGAACTCGTTCAGTAATGACAACAAGGATGGATGAAATTTAGGCATCTAAATTCTGTTCGCAAGTAGGGAAGGGGTTCTACAGTGAAAGATTTGCCAGAGATAAGAGATGGGAAAACCTTTAGCACCCGGAATCCTGTAACTGGCCTTGGCATTCGTAACTCCTTCAGATTGCTTCAGATTTTTCTGATGAACGATTGTTACATTGATTTGAACGAATTGTTTCCTGCTTCTTATTTTTCTTGAGTGAACTGAAGCTCATTAGACCGGAGCTCAGACGTGGGCCTTAATGAGCTCCTCTGTAGGGCGCGAAACTGAAACAGTAGATCAGATCAAGGAGCTCATTAGACCTGAGCTCAGACGTTGGCCTTAATGAGCTCCTCTGTAGGGCGCGAAACTGAAACAGTAGATCAGATCAAGGAGCTCATTAGACCGGAGCTCAGACGTGGGCCTTAATGAGCTCCTCTGTAGGGCGCGAAACTGAAACAGTAGATCAGATCAAGGAGCTCATTAGACCTGAGCTCAGACGTTGGCCTTAATGAGCTCCTCTGTAGGGCGCGAAACTGAAACAGTAGATCAGATCAAGGAGCTCATTAGACCGGAGCTCAGACGTGGGCCTTAATGAGCTCCTCTGTAGGGCGCGAAACTGAAACAGTAGATCAGATCAAGGAGCTCATTAGACCTGAGCTCAGACGTTGGCCTTAATGAGCTCCTCTGTAGGGCGCGAAACTGAAACAGTAGATCAGATCAAGGAGCTCATTAGACCGGAGCTCAGACGTTGGCCTTAATGAGCTCCTCTGTAGGGCGCGAAACTGAAACAGTATTTCAGATCAAGGAGCTCGTTAGACCGGAGCTCAGACGTGGGCCTTAATGAACTTCTCTGTAGGGCGCGAAACTGAAACAGCAATGGCGGATGATGAGTTGAAATTAGAAGGCATCAATTACTAGACGATGATATTGCATTACTGTTGTTCAGGCTCAGTTGCGTGCTTCATAGAAAGCGAGATTGTGCTTCGAATCATTTAGGTAATCAGCGTAAAGATCAACGTTTTTGAAACTGACCGCAGACATTTTGGTTACTAACATCTTATAGAGGTCGCCAAACGATTTGGAACCGATTTGGATGGGGTAAGTGCTGGTAGCAGCAGCACCTACCCCATTATAATACGGCTATACGTATCCAAGCCTACAGGATGAAGTTGGGCAACCTATGATGGACTAGTATTAGCAACCGACAACAACGGCAAAATAGATCGAGGTAGAGGACCTGTGAGTATGTTCATTTCATTTCTTTATTGGAGCACCAGATCATTCACAAGCTTCCCGACTGTGGCTGCAGCAGGAGACGAAGATAGAAGACTGGACATAACTATCATTCTTCAAGTCATTAGAGCGATCCCATGCAGATAGGTAACAATAGAACAAGAGCTTATGATACTCGACACTGGCTGCAATTCTAATGCGGTATGTCAATGGCAATCTTGGGACGGACGAACCCTGAACGGCTGAAGGGTAACTCATCCTTGTCTGTTAACAGTAGCCATTCACGTTATGGTCTTACGGGACTAAACCGGTTCAGAGTAATTTCTGAGGGTTGGGTAATCCAATTTTTTAGAATTAAATTTTGCATACTTCAATAAACCAAAAAACATAACAGACATCGATCATTTTCCATCTCATCCGCTAGAACGAAGCTGTGCACGGTCTTCTTGCATTCCTGCGCTTACGGCTATGGGTGCTTTGGAAGGAGTTTGCTTATCACCAGTGCAGGCTCTTCTTCTACAGACGGCTTCTTGTCCTGTGGGATTGGCTGAGTCGTAGCCGTTGGGTTTTCTGAGGTGTTGGGCTGAGAGCCAATTTCAGGAACGAGTCCTCCGTGAAACATTTGTTTCGCGTCCCGTGCGCAGACGATGCTCGTTCTCGCTAGTCACATGTTCTGGCGTAGGACATAGATTTGGTTTGATTTTAGTCTCATTTCCAAAAGAGCATAGCATATGGGAGATTGATCCTCATTTTGGCTTTCGATGGACATGAGTTCGTCCGCGTTTTGAGCCCGACGAGCCTGGACTGTTACTCATCTTTTTGTTTGTGATCGAGGTCGGAGATAACGTCTTTTCGATTTTGTAGTGGTGAGGCTCGTTTTGGTCCCAACTTAGGGAGTAATAACCCTTGCGAAGACCACTTTGGCAAAAATGAGTTCATTTTTAGGGCCACTCGCTCCTATTATTGGAGCGATTGTTTGACTGGGTGTGTTATGGTTGGGGAGATGTTGAGGTCGTGTTAGCAAGTTGTGTCGACGATGGGCGAGTTTCATCTACGAGTTAAATTCTTTTGTAGATTGACTGCTTTGGCATGATCAAGGTGGGCTGGAGTTTCGTCATGTCAGATTTGACCGCTTGTTTCCGCGTGAATTGGCGGTTATTTTGAGTGGGAGTGATTTGATTTGAGCCGCATTTCCACCGGAGCCTCAGCGTGAGTCATAATAGGCTCCCCCGTAGGGCGCGACCGTCATTGATTCAGGTAAGTTCGCACGGCCTCGCGCGCGAAAATATTAGTCCAGTCAAGGTGAAATCAAGTACATATTCTAATTGTGGCATATTTGTGTACTAGCGCGTACAAGAAAGTAAAGGGCTTACGCGTATCTACGTAAATGTATTGTTATCTCTGTACGTAATGGGGTGAAGAGACCACCTCACTTGCACAAGTGTTTGGGGCTTAGACAGCTTCGTATTGTCCGGTTGGTTTTCCGCAAGTGATAAGCTTTTTTCCGGTAGGTTGGGTCAGTGAGTAGGCTTTGTAGGTTGCACTGGGGATTTAAGAAAGCTCGTCGGGCTGCTGCGAGTGCGTTGCAATCCATCAGTAACGGTTTCACGCTGATAGCCACTTGGTGGCAACAGGGGCAAGGTGGCGCGTTTGATCCCATGTCGACATCCATCAGGTGGTTGTGAGTCATCCACGTGTGTCCCGTGCACAAGCGGTTGATGAACACTTGGTCTATTTTGTTGGTGAACTTTGTTTCTCATTCTCCGACTGAGTGTTTGACTGAAAGCATTTTTTGTCCACTCTGTAGCTACATTTCATCCCATCGGGATGTTATATGGGAGTTGATGATAGGGAACCAATCTCGGTTATGTGGTTCTTGGTAAGTAGCTGCCAGTTTAGCAAGCGAGTCCGCAAGTTTTTCTCCTCTTATTCCCCTTATTCCCGCGTGCCCAAGGATCCAGCAGAATTCGACTGCCTGACCCGTCTCGGACATTGCAAAGCGATTGTGCTGCATTTTACGTGGTGCAGTGTTTTAAGCTGGGTAAGGACACTCAGACTGTCTGAGAATACGACGTATTTGGGGAAGCGATCGACGTTTGCAATAGAGATAGCTAGTTCGAATGCGTGAAGCTCCGCAGAGAAAACGGAGGCCTCTTGTGGGAAGGTGGCCGGGAGTGGGATGTCCCCGCACACAGCGGCGGCTCCCACTCCGTCCGATGTTTTGGAGCCGTCAGTGTATATATGGCGGTGCTCTTAATATTCTTCCTCAAGTAGTCTTAGGAATTCTTGTCGGTACGCGTTGGTTGGAGTAGTTGCTTTAAAGTACACTTGCATGTCTAGGTTGATCGGTGGTGGGTTGATCATCCATGTTGAGGTGTTAATTTGAAGGATTCGGTAGGAAAATTAAGGCTCAATAGCCATACGATTGATATTTAGCGAGGTCAGCAGGCTGTCCACACGTAGGGAAAACGGTGGGCATACATTCTTTTTGACCGCAAAAAAGTGCTTATCGGATAAGTTGGTGATGTGGCTGATTGCCGGGTTGTTGATTAGACTTGTAGTCTTAAAATAGTATTGCAGCGAAAGTTTGTCTCGCCGGAGCGGAAGTGGAAATTTGTTAGCGAGCACGTTAATGTATTCGATTGAGGTGGAGCGGAACGCGCCGGTTTTGATACGCATAGCATTGTTTAAGATGGTCGAGAGAGGGTCGGGAGTGGGTCGAGAGTGGATTTGGCTGCTGAACCGTAGACAACGGCTCCGTAGTCCATGTGCGATCGTATTATTGCTCTGAACAACATCATTCCGGTGTCTATGTCGGCACCGAACTTCAGGGATGTTACCGATTAGATGAGTCCCGTCGACCTTTTGCGGCGAGTCACCAGGGCTGCAATGTGGGGTCGCCACGTAAGCTTTTAGTCCTACACAAGACCTAGGAATTTTATTGTTTCTTCGTATACTAGAGGGGTGGTGTGCAGCATTAGGGCTGGTTTCAGGTGTAAGCCGGGCACAAGGGTAAAGTGCATGTTTTCTAATTTTAGAGGGCGAGAATCTGAATCCGTTTAGGGCAGCCCAGTTCCCGACTAGGTTTAGGCACTTCTGGAGTTCATGTTGAATTGTTATGAGGCTGGGGTGTCTGTAGCTTATTTGTAGGTCGTCCACGTATAGTGATGAGAGCAGTCTTCCGTATCGCGGAAGAATGTCTGCTAACTGATCGATTTTGAGGATAAAAAGAGTGACACAGAGGACGCTTCCCTGGAAGACACCCATTTCTTGCGGATATGACGGAGACTGAGTGTCGCCGACCTTGACCCTGAAGGTGCGGTTTTGTATAAATTGGTGGATAAAACGTGGTAGGCGACCTCTCAAACCTTTACGGTGGAGATCCTTCGTGATTCCGTATTTCCACATAGTGTCGTATGCTTTTTCAACGTCGAAAAATATGGAAATCACATGTTCTCTTCCGACGAAGGCCTGTCTAATGTCTGATTCTAGTCGTACGAGGTGGTCCGTTGTGGAGTGGCGCTTACGGCCACCGCACTGGATGTTGTTAAGGCCTGCATGCATTTCAAGGTAGTCGAATAGGCGTGAGTTTATCATTCTTTACATAGTCTTACATAGGACGCTGGTTAGGGCAATGGGACGATAGTTATGCGGGTCGCTGTGACATTTTCCGGGTTTGGGTATGGGGATAATAACTGATTCCCGCCATTGATTGGGAAAGAATGAGTTTGAAAATAACGTATTGACCACATTTAGTAGGTGCTGGAGAGTGTTTTCAGGAAGGTGTTTGATCATATTGATGTGCATTCGGTCCGGCCCGGGTAAGGTTTCACGAGTGGGGTCGATAGTATACTGTAGTTCATAGAGGGAGAAAGGTTTGTTGTAGAATTCTTCATTTGCGGAAGTGAAGTCGATACGCTCACTTTCTCTCCGGATCTTTTCTCGTTGGATAGAAGCCGTATAATTTGTTGATTGTGATTTTGGCCGAAAATCTGAGTTAGTTTATCCGCGATGTCCGCGTATGAAGAATAAACTGTCTCCGTCCGACAAGATAAGGATAGGTCGCTCGGGGCGACCATGGATACGTCTGATTTTTCCCCACACCAGAGAAAGGTAGGTATTTCGATTGAGTGTGTTAACTAATTGGGTCCAGCTTTCTCGCTTCTTCTCCACGCGAAGTTAGCAAAACATGGCAGTTTCCCTAATCCTGGCTACTCGGTTCCTGGGGGAACGTGCGCGGCGGACGGCCCCGTACATCCTTTCATTCCGATCCTTTGCTTCTTGTAACTCCGGGCACCACCAAAGTTTTGGAAAAAATGTTGAGGGTAAGTATTGGGAAGTGCATGAGACAGCTGCATTTTGGAATTTCTCGTATAAATGTATGACAAGGTCACGCTCTGATATGTCTTCATGAAGGCCCTCGACGTCGTCCCATGCGACATGTGTCGAGTATTCCTCCCAACTGGCTTCCCGGTAGTTGAATTGAAGTTCCTGTGCGTCGGTATTGTTTGGTCGGTTGGTAAGGAGCGATATGATCACTGGGTTGTAATCACTGTCATGTGTTGAAGGCAAGACTCCCCGAACGAGTTGGGGTGCTAAAGTGGAGAAACAGATTGATAAATTGATGGCGGTTTCATTTTCGGGGGTGATCCGAGGGAGTTGTTCGTCGTTGAGAAGAACCAGGTTGTGAGTGTCTATGGTGTTGGCCATTATCATTCCCCTGGGGTCTGTTCTCACGCATCCCCACACTTCGTGGTAGCTGTTGAAGTTTCCAAGGAGGAGTACGATATGATGCAGTTGATAAAGCAGATGTCATTAGTTCCTCAGAGAGATCGTGGTTTCGTGACGGGTAGATAGATACCACTGTAATTGGTCTTGGGATGCATGTCTTCACTGCGACAGCTTGGATTTCTGTTCTTAGAGGGAGGAGGTGATGAGGTATGCTTTGGTGAATCATAAGTGCCACTCCGCCGTGGGCAGTCACATTATTGGTGGCGATGGTGGCGGTGTCACAGTGTCACGGAGTTTGATCTCCTAGATTTTCAACGCGTCTTCGCGCAGGCGATGGTCGTTCTCATTTGTGAGATGCTTTGGTGTTGGGCATGTTAGCTGATGGTTGTATACCTCACTTTGGTTTTTGCTGGGTGTGGTCGCAGTTAAGACGGTCAGTAGTCGTTTACCACACTGATCAAAGTGAGCCGTGGTTCGTGGGCTGTTGCTAATCTTTTTGCTTCGTGGCAAGAGGGCGTCGTGTACCCCGTGGTCGTCGGAGGAGGAATCTTCGTTCCTTTGCCTTTTGGTTTTCGTGTTAGTGGACCTCTTTTCGTGGTTCACTGTGGCAGCATCCATCGCAGTGCTCGCCTGGGCACTGGTGGATTCATTGCTTGGGGCGGTCGCTGGGCTGGTTGTGGTAAAGTTGGTACTGGGGAGGGGTTTTGGGGTCATGGCAACAGGTTGTGTTGACGGTACATGAGTCGTCTGAAGGGGTAATCTTAGTTGTAGATTTAACTGCTTTGGCGTAATTTAAATTACGGCAGTTTGGGTTTTCATCGTAAAAGATTTGGATGGCTTGTTTTCGTGTGACTCTGTGGTCTTTTGTATGATTGTCATTGCTTTTTGGTCAATCTGCTTCGGGCAGTCGCGGAGGCATGAGCAGTGGTAGCATTTAGGTTGGCGGGCTGTGCAGTCTTTTCGGTCATGCTCACAGGCGCACCTCTTACAGCGTTGGGGTATGTGTGGCTGGCAGTATTAGATGACGTGGCCGTATTCCAGGCATTTTTTGCCCATTGCAGGCCATATTGCCACTGGGTAACTTTTTGTTTTTCTAAGTTCGCCCGGGATTACTGTGAATTATGGTGTGTCGCGTCCTGGGAAAGTGATTTGATATGCGGTGGCGTGGGTGTTCTGTGGTTTGATCCACTTTGCTAGAGAAACGTTGGTGCCTCTGTAATTCTTAGCCAAACCTGCTTCAAAAGCGCTTAGGTCAGTTTTAGGAGTGTAGTTAGAAGTGTATAAAATTCGTTTTGTAACGTTGAAGAACGGATTTACTTCGAGAGTTACTTTGTGTTTGTCTATTTTGTTAATCCTTTCTATAGCGTTACTTTGCTCGATATTTACGACTTCTTTCCCAGTCGGCTTATGTTTATCGGTCTGCCTCCCAGTTGTTTGCAGAGCTACTTCATCATAGTGAATGGGTTCATTGAGGGCTGACCCTGGGAGCGGATCGCAGCCGCAGCCTCTCGTCGACCGACTTCATGCTCCGTTTGGTATAGCAGGATATCCCTCTCAATCTTGTCCTGGGGGCAGTTTCCATGTCCCGTAGGGTAGCCGTTTACTTGGCAGTAAAATCAGTGAGATTCTTCTGATAGGCACGACAAGGGATCGTCCCGTTTATTGTGGTCGTCTAGGGAGCAGTGTGAGCATCTTTGCTTACCGTGACAATCTCTGTTCGCGTCTCCTTATTTCTGGCATTTATAGCATCGTATCAACGTCTTTTGAATGGTATAACCTTGGTTTTGGCGTCAAAGAAAGGTATGTTTATGTAGTTAGGTGGGGTGGGGCAATTGAATTTAAGCAAAAAGGCCGTGGTGGTGCCTAATTTTGGCTTATTTTCACTTCAACGACACATTCCTCGTATTGGATGAGCCCGGTGACGAATTCGTCGGCTTCATCACACGGGAGACCCTCTATGTAAATCAGGCCTGAACTCATGGAAAAAGTTGGATGTGGTATGATTTTGCAAGGCTTTTTGCCTATACTGTTTTTGGAGAGTATCTTGTCACTTTGAAGTTTTGTGTCTACTTTAATGGTGAAGCTATCGTCACCGCTGGCGGTGATGTTGAGAATTGGACGGTCAGTCATGAAGCCCAGTTTTTCTCGTAGTTTACATGGGCAGATATACGGTCTGTCATTGACTTCGAATGTTATTTTCAAGTGTTCAGGGAATTTAAGGTCGTTGTTGAATAGGTTGTGGTTATCAAATCGAGTGTATTGCCTCCTATTTATGTTTCTTGGTGTTCGGGCAAAACGAGTTTCGGATGGGAGGAGAGCGATGTTAGCAGAGAGATTAGAGGCGGAAGCACGCAAACAGGTTACGGGTTCCCTGGCTTCTATTCTCTTCATCAGCTCATCCAATCGGGTATTCATGGTGGTAAAAAGGTTCTCGAATTTAGTCGGGCGTTCACCGACTTTACTGGAGGGCGCCGAGCAGTCCTCAGTCTCCAGCTCGGGAAGGCCCATCATTTTGCTTATCTTGCCTAGGGTATTCAGCATTCCGATTATATCGCGTCCGGCTTCGAGGAGCGTTCATATGTGACATCGACTACGACCTGAGTCAGGTTTCCTGTCGATGAGAAACTTCTGAGGGGTTAGTCGTTCTTTCTTGCCGACAGGTTTAAGTGCGACGCTCTGGAGGAACCGTCAGCCCCTCTCCGATAGGGCTTGGTATGGCCCATTGTTTGATCTCCGGCTTCTACCCGGGGTTCTGGGTGACTGAAGGCGGGGCCTTCTTTACATACAAACTCAGATGCCTAA
>SDVV010022174.1:0-12998 GCA_016164225.1 Gammarus roeselii | reverse complement strand
ATATATGTACATAAACTGGTAAAAATAGGTAAAAACTACAGAGTAAAGTGTCTAGATTTGATATGATTAAAGCTTTAATCAATGAAGAAAGACAAAACATAAGTATATATATGGGGGGAAAAATATAATCCTTGGTTAGATTAGGTTAGGATAGGTTAAGATGGGTTGGGTTTAGTGCTCCTCTACATTCCAAACCTACAGTGAAAAACGTTGAAGTGGATCTGCGGAATGCTCGAATAAGTCAGATATTCTGAAATTGGAACCAAATCTGATAACGAAGCCTGAATTTATCAAAATTATTCTAACTGTACAGCTTCAAGCGGATCACAAACATTTATAAAAGTAGGACACGCGGGGCTAAGTATCTAGTAAAGACATGCGAGCGGATAACATAATTGAGTTGTACATTAAATTATTGAAGAATTTTAACACTGGCACTCAACACTAATCCGGTAAATTGGCCCAAATCCAACGTCGAGAGATAAAACATATCAATATTTTGGATCATTACATCCAATTAAGCGTATTTTATACCCAACATTCCATAAAATTAGGCAAATTTATATCACATACAAATATATTCCTCTGATAACCAATCAAAACATACAACAACAACTGTAAAATAACTAAATAAGATTCTCTACCCACCATAACCAACAATGATTAACTATTATATACGGTGTATCCTACCACACCCAGATGATAAATCCTACTCCAATATCAGTAGCTATAAAAAAAATCAAAACACGAATTAGTGGAGGAATAAGATATGGGGTAATTAGCGGTGGGGTAGGGTAGGGCCGGAGTCAGTCGCGCAAAAGTGGGGAGCAGGGGCGTAAGGTAGCGGTGGGGCGCGGGAAGAGGAACGGAGGGGAATGACTCATTCCGGACAGACGGATAGCTTCCGGAATATTTTTATTTACATAAGGGTATTAGCATTTCAATGCTTGGGTATATTGTTTTGCAACTTCGTTGCATGCCATGTTGCATATATGCATTTTCAATGCTGGGTCCTCTGAATGTTTAGGATATGGAAAAAACATACATTCATAAGATAATTTTTATCGAAAATAACAGGTACATAACAATTCACATGCTGTAATGTAGATAAATACTCCACACATATTCTTTTTGCACGAGTGTTGATTTCCGGACACGTTCATGATGAATTTTTCAACCTTGGTATCATTTCTACGTCGTTCGCTGTTTAAGACCGCTCAATCAACTTTTTGAAGGGTATATCATGACATAGATAATTGGCAAAGTACATGCAGTAAGCTCCATAGTTCAATAATTGATCACTTGGGATTGGATTCTGTAGAACGAGTTGTTTATTTGAATCGATATTATAATACAAAGCTATATTTCCTCCATATATTTTTGGATTAAACCCAAACGAATCAAAAAAGAAGTGTTCGGTATCGTTTTTGAATATTGGGATCCAATGACCCATTTTATTAGGATTGCTTTTGCTGTTAACAATCGTGTAGTCATTCATTTGATGCATAGGCATTCTGCTTTCAGCAAATCACCCAATATAGGCCAGTTTCATAATTGGATCGCTTCTGGATATGTGGTCAATTTGATTATCATCCATGATTACTGTAGATAGTTGAGGAATACCCTCCTTGCCGAATTTATTTGGATGACACCGAGTCTATAACCTACCAGGAACAAGCTCTTATTTGTAGTGGGTGGATTTTCCCAATTCCCTGTTATACGTATGTTTGCTCATTTTTCCAGGTTAATGACATCTTCAGAGTCGGTGGGTCTTGTATCTATAACAAATATAGTTCTTCCTGCAGGGAAATTTCGTCTTGTGATGAGATGAGCGCTGTTGCGCCTCTTTAGAGCTGAAAGGGTTTGATGGTATGCTTTGGCACACTCTCCTCTCTGGGAAACGATGATCTAATGTTGGTATCGCAGTTTCCGTTTAGGTCGACGATAACGTTTGTGATATCACCTTGCTCGAAGTAACAACCCTGTTGAAGGGGGGATCAAAGGAGATGGAGTTTTGACCGGTAGGAAACACGATTGGCTTGACAATAGGTCGATCGAACATGTATTCAATCAAGTCATTGTTTTTTTGTGAGTGCTTTATTTAGAGCAAGCAAAGCTGTAGAGTATGGTACAACTTTTCAACATCATAATTTGTATGAATCGACTAAATAGATGTATTGTTCATTGTCATGTGTTAGAAAAACGCTACTAGGTTTTGCCAGCTGCAAACGTATTATTATGCTGACATTATCCAATAGAAGCAGCATAAATAGGCGCAAAACGCCCTGGAAATAGGCGGCACGAAACAGTCCTGGAGATAGGAGGCGCGAAACAGCCCTGGAGATAGGCGGCGCGAAACAGCCCTGGAGATAGGCGGCGCGAAACCGCCCTGGAGATAGGGACTACGAATATGCTCTGTGAAGGAATTAGATATAGGATGACTAGATCTTTGAACCATTTATCGAATGTAATTGTTATGAAGTGTAGTTATATGTTAAGACAAATTGATCTTGTGGTCAAGTTAGTTAGTGATGGTTCATAAAGATACCAAGAACGCATGTATCTTGTGAGTCGGTCGATGTATTTGTTAGGATGAATGTTATTTGTTAGTGTGTCTGACTTACTCGCTGTATATCTCAGACGTTGTAGTTATATGTTAAGACATTGATCTTGTGGTCAAGTTAGTTACTGATGGTACATAGCGTTACCAAAAACGCAAGCTTTTTGTGAGTCGGCCGATGTATTTGTTAGGATATATGTTATTTGTTAGTGTGTCTGACTTAGTCGCTGTATATCTCGGGCAATATAGTTATATGTTAAGACAATTACTCATGTGGTCAAGTGAGTTACTGATTGTACATAGAGACTGCCCAAGACGGGTGGGGAAGAGGGGAGGGGTTGACCGGAGTCAGACGGTGTCCAAAATGCAAGTAGAAGAAGGTGCTATAGTTCAACCGCAAGTGGTAATTAGCTATGACAATTAGCGATTTTATCTCTGGATGTGCGGTCACACAAAGATTATTTTTTTCCATACGGGAAAATTTCAGTTTCCTTACGGTATCTGATTGTTTTCTTTCACGATTGCTTACGTACGGATTACATAAATGTACGTTATTAGGTCATGTCGATGCTGTATATGATTGTTTTGGAATATTTCGAACGGTAAGATGGCATGATATATATTACTATGTTTGTTATTAGATGACTCATTTGAATAGAAGCCATTGTTTATACATAATATTTTATATTGCACGGATGATATTATTGATTAAATCCACTCGCTTTGTCGCTTTTATTGAAGATGTTTTCATAGATTCATCAGGATCCAATGTTAAGAACCAAACAGTTACAGATACGTTCACGTAGTTTTTTCAGATGAAATTTTCTGTAGATAACGAAACAAGATTTATTTATACATATGTATAAATGGAATAGAATACACATTTAGGTGAACAATTTTAGGGTTTTGACACAACATTCACGCATGTTCGAAAAAACATATTACAGGTGGACAATCAAGCATGGTCAATTATATATATTCATTTGTTTTACAGAGAATCATTTACATTGTTTTTTTATGGGTTTCGTTACAGTCCTTTCCAATGCATATTTTTTTCAAAGGCCTATTTTGGTGGACAATGAGACGAGTTTATTATTTTAATTTTTATATTTTTCTATACATAAGAGCATACAAGGATTATTTACATTTTATGATCATTTACAGGATGAAACCTGTTGAGGTACACGTACTTTCATCATTAAGTCGAATACATACGGTAAAGACGGGCTCACCCGGCTTGCGTCTCTTCCATGTTAAATCCATTTCTTCATCGATTTCATTAGAAAAGGCACATCGCTCCCACTTTTTAGTGACGGTAGGTTTATTTTCAATGGATTTTTTGGGAATGTCCGGGAGGCCATAGGCAAGAGTTGTGCATGCGTCGAGATAGTAGCGCTTATTCTCAAATTTACTGAGGTAGTTTTTGATAGTGCGTACAGTTTGGAGTTGGCATGCTTGCGCACAAATGTTGTGTATTGTCTCAAAGTGTGTGTATGTTTTCTGGTTATGTATATCTCTGTATTGTTCATGTTTGATTTTGGCTTGTGTCTGGTAATTGACACATTTAGCAGCCGATTTTGTTGCGTCGGACTCAAGCAACATGCTGTATCACTTGGGTTGTGAGCAGTCACACGGGTTGTCATCAGCTGTTTCGCTTTTCAGTAGTCCTAGCTGTCCTTTCTTGGATTCATCGAACAAGGGGTGATTTTGTGATAGTTGGAGAAGTCCATGTATTCAGCCAGGGGAGCTCGGCGCATTTGCGCTTCAATGTCGGCCACGCCTTTGAACTGGATCAGCAACGAGTCAGTGTCCGAGTAGATGAGCGAGACGTTGTCACCGCAGTGTGGCTTCAGTGTGTCATAGAAGAAGCTGTAGACGTATGCTTTTGCTTTTTAAAGCACGAAGAATCCAACTTGGAGTGGATGAACCATTCGCATATTTTTTTGCTTGAGGATCATGATAACTGTTTCGGGGCCGATGGCGTAGCACGGTTTCCTCCACCCTTCGGGATTTTTCATGCATTTTATCACGAATTGATACCGCCATATGCCGGCATATGCGGCATATGTCGGCATATGCCGGCATATGCCGGTATAATGTAGGCGTATTCACGGTTTGATCCCGCCATATGCCGTCATATGCCGGCATATGCTGGTATAATGTAGTCGTATTCACGGTCGATGTTGGTATAATGTTGGCATTTACACACATTTTTGTAAAAGGGTTTTCATACACTACCGGAGGCATTAATACCTACGCAACCTAACCTAACCTATAGAACAACATCCCTTGTTGTTTTTTTACAAGATATTTAATAAGCATCAGCTTCATGCTATGTTATGTTAAAATCATCAAAAAACTAACCTAACCTAACTCATGTACGATATTCAGTCACTGTTTTATTGAATGCATAACAAATATCTCCGCTTGACTCTACATTTTGTTCTATCCTTTGCAGTTTTGATAACTTACACCTAATTATTTCTACTTCGCAATCAATCTCGAGTCATATATGTTACCAGAGAGGAGGATTTTTTTGTTCAATCTTAATAGACATGATTCTCTCGCCTCATGTTTCATTTTCAATAATTTTAAAACAAAGTCATATATACATTTCGTTTTATTATGTAATTTTACACTTCTTATACTCGACACCCTTCCTTTACCCCATTTGATAATTCGGTTTCCTTCAACGTTCGAGATTTTTCATGCATTTTATCACGGTTTGATACCGGCATATGCTGGCATATGCCGGCATATGCTGGTATATTGTAAGCGTATTCACGGCTTGATTCCGCCATATGGCGGCATATGCCGGCATATGCTGATAAAATGTAGGCGTATTCACGGTCGATGTCGGTATAATGTCTGCATTTACACACATTTTTTGCAAAAGGGTTACCATACACTGCCAGAAGCATTAATACCTACGCAACCTAACCTAACTCCACTTTTCTCAACATTTTTGATCAATCCTTTGCCGTTTGATACACACATCCAGTTCTGATCTAGTAAATCATCAAAAACCTAGCATAACCTATCTTATGTACGGTATTCAGTCATTGATTTTTACGATGCATAATACATATCTCCACTTATCTCTACATTTTTTATTAATAATATGCGGTATGATACACACATCCAATTCTGATATTGTGAATCATCAAAAAACTAACCTAACCCAACTTACGTACGATATTAAGTCACTGTTTTATTCAATGCATAATAACTATCTCCACTTGACTCTACATTTTTTGTTCTATCCTTTGCAGCTTTGATAACTTACACCTGATTATTTTTACTTCGCATTCAATCTCGACTCATATATGTTACCAGAGAGGTCAGTTTTTTTAATCTTAAATGGAGTGATTGTTCCACAGTAATTCATATTTGTTTCCATCATCATACAAATGGGTCTTCATCTCATACTAGGTCTACCATATTTTTCGTCAATATCTCCTGACACTTCATCCTCTGACGACTTGCACAGTTAATCTACCTTTTTTCTTTCCAATATTTTCTCCATACTCTTCACGATGACAGCGTTTCAAATGTCACCACACGTTACTTGTGGGTTTATGTTTACTCAATTTCATTTCTTCCTGGCAATGTTTACAGACCCCCATCACCCCGTTACTTCCACCACAGAATCCCAATATTGACTGAGTATTTTTTCTCATCGGTCTCTGATTTATATCTCACCATTCTGTCACACATATTCAGCATTTACCCTGAGTTAGGTTTATGGGTAGCGTTGCACCCCTTGAAATATATTCTCCTACCGACTTCAACAATTTCGATGTTACCTCCGTCTCACACAATGTATGGAATTCATCGCTTATCCTTTGAGTTTTTAGGAAAATATAAACAATTTAATTTAGGATTTTTCACAGTTATATTGTTTTTTATCAGTATTAATTACAGATCTTGCTGGATTCATCAATATTCATGCATTCTTGTATCAACATGGTACGTACATACAACCGTACCCATCATCACTTTGTAGCAGTCTCCTCTCAAATTCCTTCATATAGTCCACCATATCTTTGATATGAATACGGAAACCTGCTCCATCCCCGTATCTCCATAAATGTAGATCCCCGCATTTCCATAATGTTCATCTTCTTTTTCTGTGCAAACTTTAATTATTCGAATCTTCTCCAATTCAATGTACCTCCAATCTTTATCTGGAAGAAACTCCATCATACGCTTCAGATTTTCTTCACTCCCTAGATAGAATTTATTTTCCACTAACCCAACTTTCTTTCATATGTGAAAGTTTTCTGCTTGGGACATATCAATTTCAAGATATACCTTCTTTTTTCTTTGAACTTTGTTACATATGACTGAAATGTTTCGAAATCAGTTACCCAAATCCTGTTTTCTTCATTGTTCTGCCATATATGGATAATAGTTCCTGCTCTTGTGATTCTTGTTCTCCGTATTTGTAGATAATTGATAACTCCATCACTTGTCAATATATCCTCGAACCATGCCAAATCATCTTCGGAGATTTTTTCATCCAATACTCGTAAACAAATTTTTGAGATGTGAATATCCATTTTTATTTATTCTGAGACGATACGCACGTCTCCGCTTGTTCTTCACGTATCACTGACTCCATTCTCGGTGTGCAGATACCTTTTATATCTTGATTACATGTTACATCTTGCAAAACATTAGACCCATCATCGCTCACCGTGGTCAACATGAACGTATTTATGTACGTGTATAGAGCTGTATACGTACGTGCATGTGTATATTCGAAGTGTAAAATTGCATAATAAAAATTAAATGTATATCTGACTTTGTTTTAAAATTATTGGTAATGGAACATGAGAGAGAATCATGTCTCCTAAGATTGAAAAAAAAACGAACTCTCTGGTAACATATATGTTTCGAGATTGGTTGCGAAGTAGAAACAATTAGGTGTAAGTTATCAAAACTGAAAAGGATAGATCAAAATGTAGAGTCAAGTGGAGATATGTATTAGGCATCGTATAAAACATTGACTGAATACCGTACATAAGTTAGGTTAGTCTAGGATAGGATGATTATTTCTTTTAACATAACATAGCATGAAGCTGATGCCTATTAAATATCTTGTAACAAACAGCAAGGGATGTTGTTCTATAGGTTAGGTTAGGTTGCGTAGGCATTAATGTATCTGGCAGTTTATGGTACCCTTTTGCAAACAATGTGTGTAAATGCAGACATTATACCGACATTGACCGTGAATACGCATACATTATACCAGCATATGCCGGCATATGCCGTCATATGGCGGGATCAAACCGTGAATACGCCTAAATTATACCAACATGAGCCGGCATATGCCGCCATATGGCGGGATCAAACCGTGAATACGCCTACATCATACCAGCATATGCCGGCATATGGCGGGATCAAACCGTGAATACAGCTACATTATACCGGCATATGCCGGTAGGAAACCGTGATAAAATGCAGGAAAAATCTCAGACGTTGAAGGAAACCGAATAATCAAATGGGGTAAAGAAAGGGTGTCGAGTATAAGAAGTGTAAAATTGCATAATAAAAATTAAATGTATAACTGACTTTGTTTTAAAATTATTGGTAATGAAACATGAGGAGAGAGAATAATGTCTCCTAAGATTGAAAAAAAAATCCAACCTCTCTGGTAACATATATGACTCGAGATTTATTGCGAAGTAGAAATAATTAGGTGTAAGTTATCAAAACTGCAAAGGATAGAACAAAATGTAGAGTCAAGTGGAGATATGTATTCAGCAATCGTATAAAACATTGACTGAATACCGTACATAAGTCAGGTTAGTCAATGATAGGATGATTACTTCTTTTAACATAACATAGCATGAAGCTGATGCCTATTAAATATCTTGTAACAAACAGCAAGGGATGTTGTTCTATAGGTTAGGTTAGGTTGCGTAGGTATTAATGCATCCGGCAGTGTATGGAAACCCTTATACAAAAATGTGTGTAAATGCCAACATTATACCAATATCGACCGTGAATACGACTACATTATACCAGCATATGCCGGCATATGACGGGATCAAACCGTGAATACGCCGACATTATACCGGCATATGCTGGCATATGCCAACATATGCCGGCATATGCCGACACATACCGGCATATGGCGGCATCCGTCCGTGGTAAATGCATGAAAAATCCCGAAGGATGAAGGAAACCGTGCCACGTCATCGGCCCCGAAACAGTCATCATGATCCTCAAGCAAAACAATATCATAATGGTTCATCCACTTCAAGATGGATTCTTCGTGCTTTGAAAAGCAAAATCATAAGTCTACAGCTTCTTTTATGACACACTGATGCACGCTGCGGTGACAACGTCTCGCGACATTGAAGCGGAATTGCGCCAAACTCCCCTGGCTGTATACATGGACTTCTCCAACTATCCCAAAAATCACCCCTATTTCGATGAATCCAAAAAAGGACAGCTAGGACTACTGAAAAGCGAAACAGCTGATGACTACCCGTGTGAAATCATCTGCTTACAACCCAAGTGTTACAGCATATTGCTTGAGTCCGACGTAACAAAATCGGCTGCTAAATGTGTCAATTACCAGACACAAGCCAAAATCAAACATGAACAATACAGAGATATACATAACCAGAAAACATACACACACTTTGAGACAATACCCAACATTCGTGCGCAAGCATGCCAACTCCAAACTGTACGCACTATCAAAAACTACCTCAGTAAATTTGAGAATAAGCGCTACTATCTCGACGCATGCACAACTCTTGCCTATGGCCTCCGTACATTCCCAAAAAATCCATTGAAAATAAACCTACCGTCACTAAAAAGAGGGAGCGATGTGCCTTGGCTAATGAAATCGATGAAGAAATGGATTTAACATGGATGAGACGCAAGCCGGGTGAGACCGTCTTTGGCGTATGTATTCGACTTAATGATGAAAGTACGTGTACCTCAACAGGTTTTATCCTGTAAATGATCATAAAATGTAAATAATCCTTGTATGCTCTTATGTATATAAAAATATAAAAATTATATTAATAAACTCGTATCATTGTCCACCAAATTAGGCCTTTGAAGAAAATATGCATTGCAAAGAACTGTAACGAAACCCATAAAAAAACAATGCAAATGATTCTATGTAAAACAAATAAATATATATAATTGACCATGATTGATTATCCACCTGTAATATGTTTTTTCGAACATGCGTGAATGTTGTGTCAAAACCGTAAAATTGTTCACCTAAATGTGTATTTCAATCCATTAATATGTATGTATAAATAAACCTTGTTTCATTGTCTACAGAAAAATTCATCTGAAAAAACTACGTGAACGATTCTGTAACTCTCTGTTTCTTAACATTGGATCCTGACAAATCTATGAAAATATATACATTAAATGCGACAAAGCGAGTGGATTTAATCAATAATATCATTCGTACAATGTAAAATATCATGTATAAACAATAGCTTCTATTCAAATGAGTCATTCAATAACAAACATAGTAATATATATCATGCCATCCTACCGTGCGAAATATTCCAAAACAACCATTTACAGCATCGACAAGACTTAATAACGTACATCTAAATATTCCGTACGTAAGCAATCGTAAATGAAAGCAACCAGATATCGTAAAAAACTGAAATTTTCCCGTATGGAAAAAACTAATCTTTGTGTGACCGCACATCCAGAGATACAGTAAAATCGCTAATTGTCATAGCTAATTACCACTTGCGGTTGAATTATAGCACTCGCGTCTACTTGCGTTTTGGACACCGTCTGACTCCGGTCAACCCCTCCCCTCTTCCCCACCCGTCCCGGGCAGTCTCTATGTACCATCAGTAACTCACTTGACCACAAGAGTAATTTTCTTAACATATAACTATATTGCCCGAGATATACAGCGACTAAGTCAGACACACTAACAAATAACATATATCCTAACAAATACATCGGCCGACTCACAAAAAACTTGCGTTTTTGGTAACGCTATGTACCATCAGTAACTAACTTGACCACAAGATCAATGTCTTAACATATAACTACAACGTCTGAGATATACAGCGAGTAAGTCAGACACACTAACAAATAACATTCATCCTAACAAATACATCGACCGACTCACAAAAAAACATGCGTTCTTGGTATCTCCATGAACCATCAGTAACTAACTTGACCACAAGATCAATTTGTCTTAACATATAACTACAATGTCCGAGAAATACAGCGCCTGAGTCGGACACATTAGCAAATAACATACTTCAAAACAATTACATTTGATAAAAGATTCAAAGATCTAGTCATCCTATATGTATTTCCTTCACAAAGCATTTATGTAGTCCTTATCTGTTTCGCGCCGCCTATCTCCAGGGCTGTTTCGCGCCGCCTATTTCCAGGGCGTTTTCGCGCCTATATATGCTACTAATAGATAACTATTGCTACCGGAAACATCAAAGTTCAGTGATCGTACAATTTCTTGAATCCAAGTCTCATTTTCGTTTTGATTTACAAAATTGGCCGCGACGATGGCATCTGGAATGGGGGTTTGCAATGATTTATACATCATATTCAACCCTTTATTATTTAGATCGAAGCTCTTCATGAATGCTTAGGTGTTGAGATTATTTAGTAGTCCTGTATAACCGTTTCCATCACACTGAACACCATTCAGGAATAGAGAGTGACTTTGGAACACGCGATGAAAGAAGCCGTCAACGAGTGTAACATTTGCAGCAGCGGCCAACGCGCTTCCATCTGCACTTCTAGCACGGACTTTCACTTCTGAGGTGAACGAGCTCAAGTCAACCATTTCATTATCCGATCCTGGAATATGAACATCTATAAAGGAATCGGCAATTCTTCCATCGTACAGACTACTTTTTGTATGTAGATAATTTCTTTCAAATTTTAATTCGATACTTGAATCAATTAAATATTTCTTGTTGATGGAGGGAAACATATCAATCACTCCCATTTCATAGTTTTCCGTAAGGGCTTCTAGCCCCGTCATCCTGAGAGAAGATCCACCTAACATGTTGTCGGTATAGAACCTTACCCGAAACTAACGTTATTGGTACATGAACAGTGGTATTTATTAGTAATTAACTAATGAACGACACGACTCTATCTTTCTTCCATGGTTCTTCTTCAATTTCAGATTTTTCGTTACTTTTCCTTTGATCCTACCTCCAACCATGGCTTTTTTACAACATTCGTGAGTATAGCAATCCCATGTTCCTCTGTTGATTTCCGCATATCTTTCTACTCCGAGTAATCTTGTGCCATGTTTCGAGCCATATCGGCAGCTGCAGGAAATAATGTTTTTCGTAGAAGAGGCAATGTACGTTTTTCAAAACTGGCTATGGTTGAGAAGAATCCCCTACTCATCTGGTACGATATCGAACTTGTTAATTTTTCACGTTTAGCGAATAAAACTTCGTATTGTTTTTACGACGAATATGCATATACCACCCTCATGATTGCTAAATACCAAATGACCTTTTTTATATCAAGCGTTATATTTATAAGGCTCTAGCTTATTTTAAAATGCAATACGCATAGGCTCGATCAACCATCCTTGAACGGGATGTTACCGCCAACACCATCTCGTAGATCGATGGAAATGGAATCAAATGACTACGCTGTAGTTTTTTATATATGACATGGGCGCGTGTAAATGAATAAGAGTTATTAATAGGAATAACATCAAGCATATTGACTAGCTTGTTGCCCATAAAACTGAGTGAAATTGTATCAGAGTAAACGTTTATGTATCGTACATTATCGTTCATATGGGACATTTTTTCGCTTACGCCACCTTTACTGACATTATATTTACAAATCGCTCCACACATTAAATCAGCCGATCTATCTCCGGCAAAGTACCAATTCACCATAACCTCAGTATATTCGTGTTGCGACATGTTTTGTAGAATAAAGGCATTGAACTTTGTGCGTCATGTGGCCTTATAATATTCAAACAATTTTCCTTCATCTCTAACGATTTCTTCTCTCAACAGACTTTTTCTAATATTGATTTCTAGCTCGGAGATGTAATCTTTCAATGTATTGCCTGAGATATTTTCGCTAAGAATTAACGCTTTTTCATGCCTGACTATGTAGTCTATGTAGATTACAATGTTGTATTGTATAGCATGTTTTTTTCTCTTGAACCAGTTATTATAGAATACTTCTAAAAGTCCTACGCTCCACTCTCCCTGTAGCTGAATACCTGGATACATATGGTTAGTAAGACTTGAAGACGTATTGTTTTGGTACAATTGGCTCATGCCTAGCGATGAGTCATAGACAAAAAAGTTCCCCGGTTCCTGCATCCTGCACTGGGTGCTACGTCATATTTACAACAAACCGCTTGTATACATCAATATATACTCTAACTAGTAGGATAATCCAATAACTTTGTATA
>SDVV010022173.1:0-12998 GCA_016164225.1 Gammarus roeselii | reverse complement strand
TCAAACCCGGCTGGTGCTGCTGACTCACATAATTGTTCCAGGATATTTTCAATTCTATAATCATCATTCCCAAACTTGACCACCGCCCTCCAATTAGTTGTAGATAAACAGATATTCTACATGTGACGCAGAGAACATTCGAGAAAGATTGGACAAATGATTTCCGTGTTTCTCACCCAATTTCGTTCATCCAATATTTATGAGTCATTAAACATTCGACGGCTCCCAAGTGAAGTCTAACATCGCTCGCTCCTGAAGTTTTCGTGCCCGTATCGGTCCTTATTAATGCTCATTCATATGAAATGGAAAAGTATTCAAACCGGAAAGGTTGCAAGTTTATGATAACGATGCAACAAGGATTCAGATGATAATTGGCATAAATATTCCGATGACAAATTCAAGCACATTCAAAACATTTATGAATAATATGACTAGATTAAAATAAAACGAAAATATTCAAGCAGATCCATTTGTTAGATAATCCAAACTTTGAAACCGCATATTTTCAAAATCGATTTCCAATCTCAATGTGATTTCTAACACGATATAGTTAGAGTGACTAATGACGGGAGCCGCATCAAGTACCGATCATCAAGTGATCTGTTTCCCAGTCTTCGTCGACTCTTTTTAGGGTGTTCCTATCCCTTAATTACTGTTGCTACCGCGTTAAACAGATCACTGGGGATTACAAATTTTTTAGCCCTTGATCGACCGCACTCGCTCAAATTTACCAGCAAAATTTCTGAATAGGCCTTAGGAAACCAATGCATTTTTTTAAATTGAAGAAGATCGTGTTGCTACGATAAATCGTGTAGCTACGATATTGCAGTTATATTGCAGTGTGGTTGCATATGCGCATATAAGGCATTCTAGGTTTCAATTTCGATTGAAGGGGATGTTTGAACCTTGGTAATCATATCATTATGGATAGGTGAGCTCATCATATGTGTTTTAGAACGAGCCTGATAGTTATAAAAACCGGTCTTATATAAGTAACAGCTAACAGTTCCTTCCGAGTTTCCCTTTTTACATTTGTGAACAAGTTAATTTCTCTAAATAATCTTGTCCTCAGGTTTCAGGAGATGGTGTTATAGTTGTTGAAGTCAGACGAAATTATTGTAATTTTTCCTAACTTCTCAAACTCTAAGAACTACCGACATTCAAATCATAACTTCTGCTGTGGTGAAGCAATCCAATTGTGTGAGCGGTAAGAGGGTAGCAGGCTGTCCTGTAACATTTTCATGTGTTGTGTCAAAACTTAGCACTTATACGATGTGTTTTTTTCATCCCGAATAAATTTTTTTTGTCATGTTGCAATGGTACTGAAGTTATTTCAAGTGGCTTGACGACATGGATTAAGTCGTGTTGCTACATCATTCCCGGGAGATCGTGAGGGTGTGATGTGATTGGTGAACGCACTATTCACGGATGATAGTTTTTTTTAATAAGAAATTATTTCTACAACATTTATGCTCGCATATTATTATTTTCGTGCAGTAATTCTTCATAGTAGCGTCTCTATATTTTTCTTCATTAATTGGAAAAATTGAAAAATTTGGTTCAATTTCCACAAAAGTTGTCAGCTAATTTTTGAACTAGCAAACCCGAAAAACTGGCATCCTAGTCATAACATACAAGGCGATCCGCGCGCTGGAATTGATTTATGCATCATTCAAAGAGCGTAGAGTGTTGAATCGTATCACCCGCATTCTCAATTCAACAAATCGTATCACCCCGTCTTTAAACCAGCAAACCGTAGAACCATCGTCCCCACAAAGACCAACAGTTTGTCTGGAGTGCTTGTTAAACATTTCATTCCTGATAAAATTGTGATTCTATACGTTCAAATCGAAAACACTCCCAGACATGACAAAAGTACAGCGGTAGCACAATGAATACCCCAACATATTGTTGTGGCACAGAAGAGCCATGACTGATTTAACGCTGAATCCTCTGATAGGTCCAACAGTCTGGTCGTCAAGCCAAAAGCAATTCAGCGGTTAGGACTAGCTATGCGAGACCTAATCTATCTGTCGACAGTAGCCCCGAGGGGTGTGAAAAGGATTGAGAATAGGTGGTAATCATGTTTGATGCTATAAGTGTGAGTAACTGTGTACGATGAGATCCCTTATGACGGTGGAACTGAAAGGAGCGAGACCGTCCAGTGTTAGCGTACCCTAACACGGCTTCCACGCTCCCTGTCCACTTCCCAGTAAATAAACACATCACACGCATTCCCGAGTTTGAATCACCTGCCTTTAATTCAATCATAGTAGTTTTAAAGGGGTCTAATAATGTAAGGCTCGGTCTTGAATATATTTTATTCCGAATAGTAAAATTTGCCATAGAACGCGTAGGCTGTAGGCTATATCATATAATTGTCAATAATTTGAGAACATCAAAGGAAAGCAAATTAATTCATTTCATACCTAACTTCATAAATTGAAATAACCTAATATAAATGTATATTTTCAGATAGAAACACAAGTCTCAAATGCATAACCTGACAATATTTTCATTCAAGTTGGTCAACGAAACAAATACGATTACGTTGTTTTCGGCTTGTATAAGGACCGGTACAATTTTCTTCCAAGCCGTACAGCAGCTCTGCTTCACATGATCAGATACTCAGCCGGTCATTGAGGGGGGGGGGGGTGCTAAGAGATGTGAACAAGGGAAGCTGTCCAAATGGATTGCTTTACAACAGCAGAAATTATAATTTCGATATCTGTAGTAATCAGAATTTGAGGTAAATGGAAAACTAGCAATAGTGTCGTCTAACGTCAATTTTTTTATTATTTTAGAAATGTAACACTATTTCCTGTAAGCTGAACAAGTAATTATTTTAAGAATTCTTTTTTTATGCCTAAATTAAGAACATATATGTAGCTATTTGGAATTCGAATCTGTTACAAAGACTTGACGGTTTGCATAACTACCAAGGCTCGAACTAGAACTCTTATTTTGAGCTCAACAGTTCACATGGATCGGTTTGCCAGTAGTTACACATTAAATTGAACTCTAGAAAGACTAGTACTCATGTGGAACCATACGGCAACATATTATCAGAACAACACAGTATTTTTAGACAAGATAGAATGAAAAATTCAACAAACGTTTATTATCATCCACAATGCTCTACTAATAGAAAAAATCCTAACCACGTGCATGCGCTCCTCTATGTAGTTCATTGCTTTTGAATGCTACTAAGAACACTGTGACGTTGACACTCACGTGAAAGAGCTTTATCCTTATTGCAATGCCATTACATGAACACTACTTTCTTAGTAATTTCATTGGACCAGCGTCGCTGTGTTGCTGAAACTACTGTCTCAGTAATGGCATCGGACCAGCGTCGCTGTGTTGCTGAAACTACTGTCTCAGTAATGTCGTTGAACCAGCGTCGCTGTGTTGCTGCCACTACTGTCTCAGTATTGTCATTGGACCAGCGTCGCTGTGTTGCTGCCACTACTGTCTCATTAATGTCATTGGACCAGCGTCGCTGTGTTGCTGCCACTACTGTCTCATTAATGTCATTGGACCAGCGTCGCTGTGTTGCTGCCACTACTGTCTCAGTATTGTCATTGGACTAGCGTCGCTGTGTTTCTCTAATGAAATAGTGAACCATTTGTTTAATAATATACCTGTTGTCATCGAAGCCTGGGATGAAGCTCAAGCGCATACAAGAGTAGTCGAATGCTTCACTCTTCACTGCATTATTATGCATTATGCAGTTGTCGACAGCTCCCCCACCCCTTCCTAATACCACAAGACCAGTCAAAGTGTTTCGACGGTAACATATTTGCACCAACCTGTGTAGCACAGGCAAACAGCCGTGGTTCGTATCGCAGCAAAACTCATTAAAAAGATTATACAATTTCGAGTAAGAATTATTCCAGACGCCGCCGATTCAGCACTGTGCACATATTACAAGTTAAAATGAACTCGCAGAATGCTGGGCTACAATGAGTTACCGCCAAAAAGCAATGCTCCCATAGCTTTTCCTTTTTCTCAAACACGATCAAACAAGTTTCACTATCTCACTGTATCCCCTCCTCCTCCTCGGCTGGCTTGTTCAGCCTCCCCCCATCCCTTTCAGGGCTGAGGTTCACAACTGAGCGATGTAAGGCAATCGAGTCGGGCGTTGTTTTTTAGTTGAGTCTTAAATTGGACTGCCAGAAATGAGAGTGTTTTCTATCTCTCCAGGAATAATAGTGGTGGATGCTGACCATGAGATGCAAACATACAGAAAGTAAAATATAGTCCGTTGTATTGTGGGTCTCGTATAACTTTTGGTGTTTCAGTATGCAATCAGGACGTAGTGTTGAATTAAATTACAAACAGTAAATCATATTGAAAAGCCCGACGAGTCATGAGAAAAGAATTACGTATGGTAGACCAATGTATTACATATGGTATTACATATGTATTACATATGGTATTACATATGTATTACATATGGTAGACCAATATTGCAGGTACATTTGAAGTGGTCATTGTAATTCTTTACACAATAAAGAAAAATTAAGCGCAGTAATTTCTTTTAAGTGTCCATCCATCATTTATTTCACAATTATTTAATATTTATGTTAGCTTTCTGTTGGATCTTTAATATTCAGAGGTAATATTTAATATATTATGAAAGTTAAACAGTTTAGGAAGGGCAGGGGTGCACTAGCAGGAAGTCACAGTTCCTCCTTGCAACGATAAATGATACGCAGATGTGATATGAGCAAATAGTTGTATCCATTAATGCTATAACTATCCATCTTACTAACGTAATTAATGGGCAGACGTCCTTCATCGGTCGGACGAGGCCCTACCCTGTAGACTAAGAGACCATCAAGCAGTCCATGACGAACCATAAGCCTTTCGTCTCTATATATCTGACCTGCCGGCTGCATCAGCCGCAGGCTGCACCAGCGCAAGAAGATACCCGAAACAACGCAAGGAGTGGAAATTAATGTTTTTTCTGATCAGTTGTTCAATAAAATGATCAACCAAAATAGTTTTAGGAATATTTACTTATGTGCGAAGAGGCAATACAATTAGCAATAGAAATCAAATTGTCCCTCTACTCTCATTTCCCTGCACCACCAGCTTCCGAAACGAAGGGAACTACCGGCGTCACGGGACACTTTCATGCAATAAAGCGGAATAACGATATATAATCACAGCTCCATTATTCGTCGTGCAATTGAAAGGTTGACAGAAAATAATGAAATCTACGGAAAAAAGATCAAACATGTCCAATAATAGAGTCTATGGGCTGATTGATTGCTGAAATTCGTCATTTGAGTTGTTCGATATATTTTCAAATCGCGCCTGCTCTAATAATTAAATAATTCCCTATTTGTCTAATATAGTTTTTCAGGATGGGTTGGTAATAAAGATTATAATTTTCTTATGGGACTCTCACCAATCCCACAATAATAATTTACTTACGAAGCACGAAGCTAAAAGGAAATAATTTTCATTCGTTTGCTAATAGCACGAACACATTGTCGCCATTTATTATCACACTTTGGTGCCAGAAACACAAAACTTAATTCCGAGACTTTATCGATGCCCTTGAAGCGCCTCCAGGCGATCACTTGATAGCTTTCAAACACCTAAACTTGAAAGCAAACTAATTCGAGTTCTAGGTGTGAGGCCAAGGAAACGGTCTACGAATGTTCAAAAGTAAAATATCTTATTTCGGAGGACAATACCCTTTTCCCCATTTAATGTTAGAGATGACGATTCACTAAGCGTAGACATTCACGTGAATTAGGCGAGCTGTGCTATTTCTCAGATTTTTACGTATTTCCGTTGATATATTACTTTCGACCATGGAATCATATTTTATTATTGTTAAATGTAATCGATTTATTATTGTTTCAAACTCCAATGCTAAAAACATAAATATATAACTGGGAACATGTCAAACACTCACGAACACTGACAGGCAATTCATTTTAACTTCTAACGTAATCACGTGCACTCGGTGCAAACTAACAATGGAAGGGTCCGTAATGCTGTTATTTGCGTCACTTATTCCTTCGCATTTGTGCTTTCGTACCACATGTAACTACTACGCCAAACGTCTGTATCTGTAATAAGAATTACCACGATTCAGTACATCAAACCGCAGCATACGCATTTTTCTCCAAACATATGAACAGTTTATAAATTTACCGATAAATCAAGTGTCTAAGCTAGTGAATATTAGAATCTTATGAAATTTTATTAAAATAAATGATACATGCGTCAGTATCCTAAAACTCTTCCATGAAATCCCCAGAACAGAGTAATTCTGTCATGTGTCATTGTCTTTGGTAGATGGGCAACTGGTAACTCACTGCCAACAAACACCCGTCCTTCCCACCGCCACTGACAATACCAGGGCTCTCTGCTAAATGTGTTAGACTAAATAATATTTCCTGTTATACCGAATTTCCTCTTTAGTTTTTTTTTTTTGTAAATAGTGACGGAAAGTTGAAGATTGGTGTCCTAGTTTCAAGTGACTAATTAAAAAAATTGTTCCCCCATGTAACCTAGGCAAGCGAATCTACCGCTTTGAGTGTTCACTGGAGATGACGTTGTTGATGACACGTGCTTCAACTTTTTCCAAATTGCTCATCCGCAGATCGTTCGTCAGCGGGTTTGTGCATCAGCTCATAAATGCGTCAGTGAATTCGTGAATCAGCGGGATGCGTACATCAACGAATTCTTGCATCAGCAGATTAGTGCATCAGCGGATACGTGCACCATCGAATACGTGCCATAATTTCTCAACTAAGAAACAACACATGTCATGTCACTTCTGTCCAGATTTGTGTCTTTGATCTGTACCATGCTTGGAGTTACAAATGGACCCCTTTAAAATATCAGATTCAATGCTCTCGCACATCTGGTAGGTTAGCTCCAATTGTTCTCTCAAGACGTCATGAGCTGCTCATAAGAGCACCGTCACCCTCAGCATCGCTATGCTCTGTGAATTTACTACGCCCTCCATTATACCATGCAGCCTATTTTGAGCGGTTTTGGAGGTATATTCAAATTGTATTGTCTTAGTCAGACCGTTCATTCCAAGTAACGACGATATATGATCTTCCTTTGTCCTTGGCATTGTTCTCAAATGCATCAGAATGAAAGCACTCTGTGTGTTAATTCATGCTGCCACCACATGATGCAAATAACAGCATTACGGACCCTTCCATTGTTAGTTTGCATTGAGTGCACGTGATTACCCTGGATGTTAAAGTGAATTGCCTCTCAGTGCTCGTGAGTGTTTGACATGTTCCCAGTTATCTATTTATGCAACATTGGAGTTTGAAACAATAATAAATCGATTACATTTAACAATAATAAAATATGATTCCATGGTCAAAGGTAATAATATATGAACGAAAATACGTAAAAAATCTGAGAAATAGCACAGCTCGCCTAATTCGCGTGAGAGTCTACGCTTAGTGGATCGTCATCTCTAACATTAAATGGTGAGAAGGGTATTGTCCTTCTAAGTAAGATATTTTACCTTTGAACATTCGTCGACCATTCCCTTGGCCTCGCACCCAGAGCTCGTATTAGTTTGCTTTCAAGTTTAGGTGTCTGAAAGTTATCGAGTGTTTACCTGAATGCGCTTCAAGTGCAACGATAAAGTCTCGGAATTAAGTTTTGTGTTTCGGTCGCCAAGCTGTGATATTACATCGCGACCACGTGTTTGTGTGCTATTAACAACCGAATGAAAGTTATTTACTTTTAGCTTCGTGCTTCACTAGTAAATTATCATTTTGGTTATTGTGAGAGTGACAAAAAATATTATAATATTTATTACCAACCCATCCTGAAAAACCCTATTAGACAAATTAGTCATTATTTAATTGTTAGAGCAGGCGCGATCTGAAAAAAATCGAACAACCCAAATGATGAATTTCAGCCATCAATCAACCCACAGACTCTATTATTGGACATGTTTGATCTTTTTTCCGTAGATTTCATTATTTTCTGTCAACCTTTTAATTGCACGACGAATAGTGAAGCTGTAATTAAATATCGTTACTCTGTTTTTATTGCATGAAAGTGTCCCGTGACGCCGGTATTTCCCCCTGTTTTGAAGACTGTCGGTGCAGAAAAAGGAGTGTAGAGGTAAACTAGGATTTCTAACTCTAATTTTATTGCCTCTTCGCGCATAAGTAAACATTCCTGAAACTATTTGGTTGATTATTTTTTTGAACCACGATTGAAAAAAAACATAATTTCCACTCATGGAGGCCTGTTTGAAAAAATCTATGTAAATTGAATCGAATGGTTAAAGACATACTCCGCCTGCACACAACAACTAGGTATGTATCAGTTGAGTATCAGGTTAGCCATCAGATCGAACTTGCGTTGTTCCAGATTTCTTGCGCTGGTGCAGCCTGCGGCTGATGCAGCCGGCTGGTTAGATATATTGAGACGAAAGGCCTATGGCTCGTCATGGACTATTTGATGGTCTCATCGTCTACAGGGTAGGGCCTCGTCCGTTCGATGAAGGACGTCTGCCTATGAATTGCCGTAGTAAGATGGTTAGTAATAGCATTAATGGATAATACTATTCGCTCATTTTACGTACATTTGTGTTTGTGTGTAACCAATGGCATTACTTAATACAATTATACCCTAAATTTATTATGAACTATAGTTGTTAGACATTCGTTGTAAAACACCAGAATACCATGACGCATCTTGTGTGTAAATATCTGTTTTATTATTATCTTTCCTATTGGTTCAGTTTCCACTCTCAATTGCATCGTTTCGTTATAATACTGAATAAGATTGTTAATCAAATACTAATGAACTTCTGAACAGAAGAGCCTTACAACCGAGCAGCAACCTCTTAATGTTACAACATCATATAATATTGATTGTGCTTGATAAAGAAAGTTACTGGACAAAGTTTGCAACGAAGCAATTCATATTTGAAGTACGCTCTCTCAGTTAAGCATGGGGTAAAGCCCTTTCTTCTTCGCAATCTATTCGGCCATATGTGAACCTTAGAGCAATGATATAGAGTAGAGTTATGATGTAACTATTAATTTAAAATGTTTGTAAATAATGCATGAGTGAATAAAGGACTCAGCAGCTCATATGTTGAGGTTTAGGAATAGGGCACAAAATCCGATTATAATTTATCGTGAAGCTGAGATATACCATAAACGTCTCTTTAAGTTTACCCCTGAATATTATCATTATGTACCGGGGTATCCTGGGTAAAATCGTAAAGAACTGGATCAAGGATCCCTTTGATCTTGAGCAGAAACGTTAACACTTTATTTGTGCCTAAATAACACAAGGGTCGAATGCTTGATATATTAGGAAGCCCTATTCAAATGCCTACAATTTGAAAAAAAAAAAACTCCGTAAACGAGCCGGCGACTTCTCCTCATGCCCTGTCGTCAGTTCCGTATTCAAATTTCCTAAGCGGTCGGGAGAGGCCTCAATAATTCTTGACTCGAGACCGACCTCCGGAGCTTCGGTTAGCAGTTAGTCATTTTTTATATTGATGTGAGATCGCGATGAAAGAACCTCAGACCAGAACTTACAATTTATTCACTGATGAATTGTATAGAAAATTGAACAGGATCGATTTGATCAATGATGTTGAATTTTTTATAACTAACTTAATTCAGTAATGGCTATAGTTGATCATGTTTCAGAGTCAACCTGATTTGGAACTAGAAAACTGATTTCAGTGCATAAATGAATATTACTGAGAATATTGGAAGTGAGAGACATCACCGTATGCAGATGTTGAGTCGTCTCTTGTCCCAACTCCCGGGCTGATGACTGTTCAGAAATGCCCAAAATATGAGACCTCGACGGTCGAATAGGAAAAAATATTGATTGTTTGTATTTCATGATGAACTGTCTCTTGTTTCCGTGATGAACATTATTTCCGATATTTTACAGCAATTTAAATTGCATATTGAAGTTCTAACATTTGTTACTTTTCTATTCACCGCTCTCTACAGTGTGAAAAATGATCTCTACAGAGCAATGGATGGAACATAAGTCCTCTCTCCCTTGGGTATTGAAGGTTTCCTGCCTATTCATCCTTAATGCAACTCAAAGAAGAGGTAAGAAGCAAACGCCATGTGGGGCAACCTCCCAATTTGTTTTGCTGAAGCCAAACTCTGAGGTCTGCTTTCCTGGATAAATCTTCAACCCTGGAGCCCGCATCGAATAGTACGGTAATGGATGAAATCGTTGGGCCCGTGGAGAGGTATTGAAGTGAGGCTTCCGACCTCTAGAAAGAGGAGGTGGAGAGATTTTCGCTGAAAAAGGAAAAGGGAAACTAAGTTGAACATATAGCCTTTGTGGAGAAGAAAAGGTGGTGTGCAAATAAAATGTGTGGTCATCTGTCAAAAAGTTTCACCGTGGGAGGATCTTCATCCCCAAGAACGATAATGTGTTCAAAGTTAAAACATATGATCATCATCCTTAAACTTATGATACGAATTACGATCAATAATAACTCGTATTGAAGCCCACTTCGTAACAGCTGATGAATTTTAATACATCAACGTTCAGGACTCATATTCGCAGAATTGATTGCAAAATAGATTATAGTGATGGGGAATACGATACAACACACACGGTTTCCTGCATTGCAAATAGGCTTCGTCATAAATCCCTGCATGGTAGGCATTTTAGGTGACATTAAGAGTTACATATCATGATGAATTTAGTTATGGGTAACGGTTTTGTTTACATACACCGCTTACTATTTATTAAGCTCAAGAATAGTCAATGGGATAGATTTTTTGATTCAATGTTAAAAATGTTGTAGGTTCTACCAGTGACGTGGACACAAAAACAACGCTTGACTTGGTAATGACAGAAAATAGTGTGGTGTTGAAACTTGCGAAACTGGTATTTGACAGTGGAAATACTATATATGAAAAGATGTGGGTAAAGAAAACAAATAAATGAATAGTTAACCGGAGCAAAATAAATTGAAGTCGATTGAGTATTGTATTAATCAGCAATTACATCAACATCAACCATGCCGCAACATCAGTCGCTGGCCCTCAAAGTTGAGCTCCAGAAATTGCCTGTACAATATGAAGGACACCATTCCAAGTCGCCTCACTCTTTGTGTCCAAAGTCCACGTATGCAGTCAATTAATGTTTTGACTGTTCTTGGTTTTGAACTGTTCATGACGTACGCGCATGTCAAGCAGCCACGAGCAGTGCACACATCCAACGAGAAGCCACATTCGGGCGGTCCTTGATGAATATTCTAGTAGATTCCGCCCCATTCGGGCGCACAACAATGAAATTTTTTATAGGACTAGCCACATTCGGGCGCTCCTTGATGAATATTATGGTCCGATTAGATGTGAATTGAACAGTCATTTTAAATTTACTTTAACTGCATGCAACACATTTTTATAACTAATTCTCTGCGGATCGAGATAAGAAGTGAGCTGTAAAACGTTTTTCACAGCGATGAAAAATGTGCCTACCGATAATCAAGTAATTAACTTCGTTACGAAATCTGGACCGCTAATCAGTCATTCCTTCAAAATTTAACATCCTGTCTAATTCAAACAAGCACGATTTTCTGGGGTTATCAAAGCATTTTTTAATCAACAAACATCGGTTATTTTTATGCTTTTTAGGAAAACGAGGCTGAAATATTTATTTCAAATTTGATATCAAATAGAAATGGTGTTTTGCTTTCCGAGTTGTTTTTTTTAGGCAGGAGATAACAAAAATGAAGAACTACCTTTCTCCTACCAATCCTAAGATATTGTAAGGAAAACCGTAAAGACACCGCCTATTTATTTATTTATTTAAATCTTCATGAGATAAAATTATATGAATATCGGCAAGGCTCTCAGGGGGGCTAGCGAGATGCAGTTCGCGAGTAAATGGAGATGTCTCTTCTACGAGGGATCTCGCAGGACGATAAACATCCTAGGAACCAACCGCCAGCATCCGACATTAACGGAAGGTAGCAACACTTCCGTTAATGTAGAGCAGCTACAAGAAATATTAGACTTTAATGAAGTGAATTTCTTTTGATATCAAATCTCCTCTATCTTTCCAATAGGAATCCAAGAAGTACACTGAAATGGACTCTCAAATAAGAATCTACTTCAAGTCCATCAATTAGATGCATCAATTATCAATTAGGTATTTATTAACTATCAACTGGGTATTCGTTAGTTATCATTTGAGTATTTATCCATTATCAATTAAATATTCGTAAATTATCAATTAGGTATTTATTCATTATCAATTATATATTCGTAAATTATCAATTAGGTATTTATCCATTATCAATTATACCTTCGTAAATTATCAATTAGGTATTTATCCATTATCAATAATATATTTGTCAATTATCAATTAGGTACTAATCGAATTATCAATTTCATCAATTATTTAATATGGCGCTACTCTACAAATTTAACACAGGGACTGGCTTATAATAGATTAGACCCGAGCTGGAACTTCCGGAGCTAGTAACGGCGTAAGGAACTGACACCCCGACTTACATTCCATATGCTCGGGTATCTTTGTTTCGGTAGACATAGTCGTAGGGGCACGTTCAAGGCACGGTATCTAGGACGGTCGTCAGTGGTTCAACTACTCCATCCACATGCTCGTATGTAGTTCCAGGGTCGCAGCGGCGACGTTCAGGGCACCGTATCCAAATCGGTGGGCAGTGAACCCTACTCCAACAGCTTGCCAGCATGGAGTTACCTCATCTCCTGAGTCAAGGCTACCGTTGCTGCTGACCTCTTCCGAGTCCAGGCCGCTGCATTCCCCGTTGTGAACTCCCTGCACTTCGTCTGCAGCGCCGAAGTGTTTTTCCAGCCGCTCTTTTTCTGCAAGGTAATTTCGGAAGAGCAGTAATACGGTCACACAAAATTGCGGGGATGTCAATACTCCCACCGACCGCTCCGAAGTGACTGGGCCCAATACTATTATCCACACACGAATTTTCACGGTCTCCAACATAT
>SDVV010022172.1:0-12998 GCA_016164225.1 Gammarus roeselii | reverse complement strand
TGGCTGCATCAAATCAGGCTTCTCACATCAGGTACAGCAGCCATGGACTGGCTGCATCAAATCAGGCTTCTCACATCAGGTACAGCAGCCATGGACTGACTGCATCAAATCAGGCTTCTCACATCAGGTACAGCAGCCATGGACTGGCTGCATCAAATCAGGCTTCTCACATCAGGTAAAACAATTGTGGACTGGCTGCATCAAATCAGGCTTCTCACATCAGGTACAACAGCTATGGACTGGCTGCATCAAATCAGGCTTCTCACATCAGGTACAACAGCCATGGACTGGCTGCATCAAATCAGGCTTCTCACATCAGGTACAACAACTATGGACTGGCTGCATCAAATCAGGCTTCTCACATCAGGTACAACAGCTATGGACTGGCTGCATCAAATCAGGCACAACAGCTATGGACTGGCTGCATCAAATCAGGCTTCTCACATCAGGTACAACAGCTATGGACTGGCTGCATCAAATCAGGCTTCTCACATCAGGTAAAAACAACTATGGACTGGCTGCATCAAATCAGGTACAGCAGCTATGGAGTGGCTGAATTAAATTGGGACTCTCACATCAGGTACGAACTTCAGGTTTGTTAGGAAAGTTACAGGTAAGAACGATCATGAGCACTCGTTAATCACTGAAGCTGCAAGATGATATGATAGTTCAAGCAGCCGTGAGACGATCAATCAGATGGGAGACGATCAACAAGTAGTAACGATCTATCAGTAGTGCGACGCTCAAAAACTAGTGATACGATCAAGCAGCGGTGAGAATCAGTAACACAATTAAGAAATCGTGAGACGATCAAGCGAAATGACCAAACCACAATTAAACAATCAGGGAGCAAAAGAACGATCACGAAGCCGTGAAAGGATCCAGTAACAGTGAGACGATGAAGCAGCAGTGGACAAATAATGACGGAAGTGAGACCATCACAAAGCATTGAAACTATTAAATGTAAGGGAGACGAATCAATAACAATGAGACGCTCAAGAAACAGTGAGCCGCCCAAGAAACAGTGAAACGATCAAGAAGCAGCGAAACGAGGATAGAGCAAAAGAAAAGATAATTGAGAAACAGTGAAACGAGCAGGCAGAAGTGAGACGCCCAAGCTGAGCTAAGCTGTTAGACCATGCACGTCTTTGCTAAGCTCTTATGACGTGCATGGTCTAACACCTCCACACTGTCCTGCTCATCCAAAGATGTACAGTAGCGAGCAAAAGTTCGTTATGATTTGAAACTAAGTAAAATCTTCAATGTCCATTTTCCGCTCTAGGTTAATTAATATTACCTATTAAGAAGCTTTGTTCACACACAGGACCGTAAGAAATTTGTATATAAAGTTAAATTCCACGTGGGAAAATCAAATGTGTTTTTTCGGTTACAGACGAACCCACGCTGTACCTGCTCAAGCTCCAATGGTGTGCATGGTCTAACACCTCAAACATCCTTAAAAACATCGGCGCTGGTTTTGCCATCGAAACTAAGCCAAAAAACATACTGATATCTAACTCACAACTTCGCCAGCAGTGTCCGACGAAATGACCCAACGGCCAACACAACACTAGATACACAACCAATAAAAGAGCCCATCAAAACATCACCGCAAGTCTTAGCGAAAGAGTTCCTGACATCAATCCAATCCGAGTTAGAGGCAGAAGTCGTTGCTCCGCTAGTACAATCTGTGTAAACGAAAACAAAAGTTTTCGCCCCGACACGACAACTAAAAATAAAAGCATTACAAGTAAAGAAAATCAAGTTAATGGCACCAACGGTACTTTGGAATGTTACTATGTAAATGCCAGGAGTCTCCGAGGCAAGATCGAAGAATTAGATATCCTTGCATTGAATGGAAATATTGACATAATAGCAATCATTGAATCGTGGATGAAATTGAGCACCATACATTATTTAGGCGAATTCCCTCTCCCCAGTTACTCAATATATCATTATGATAGACAAGGCCGAGAAGGCGGAGATGTTGTTTCTCGTAAAAAACGCGGCAAATATTAGAAGTCACTATTCCAAACAGCAGACAGGACATAGTATCAATCCAAGTAGTTGGAAAAATAAAAAATGTCAAGTCACCCTCGTCTATTGTTCCCAAAAAAATAGGTTGCAGATGATATCGATATTTACAACACCCTCGTCTATGTAGTCACATCACACAACAGTATAGTGCTTGGGGACTTCTGACATGGATAGGGAAACAGTCGAATGTACGGCCACTGGACCAATGTCTGATTTATTTTGTTGACGATAAGTTCATGACCCAAACGGTAAAGACACCTACATGAGGTAGCAATATTCTTGATCTCCCATTCTGTGCAAGCGACTCTCATGTCACGAATGTCGAAGTGGGCGAACCACTCGGAACTAGCAAACACAACTGTATCCGTTTTATGATAGAACTAGAGTTCAAAACGTCAATAAACGTCAAAAAATGTCCCTAACTTTAAATTAACTAACTTTGACGGCTTAAGAGAGTCAATGGCGTCAGCAAATAAAGCTCACGAACAACATGTCAATCAATCGCTAAACATTTTTTTGCCTGCACTTAAAAATGTCTTATAAGAGCATATACCGCGTAAAATCAGGCGAACAGTAGTCAATCAGCCTAGGTACTGGAAAGGATAATTGCAGTGCCTTCATTCGCACAAGAAAGCAAAGCACTAGATGAAACAAAAACACACATATGACAACGTAGCAAAAAATAAATTCAACAGCATCGGAAGAGATCAGAAGAGGGTCCTGAAAAATAGGAGGAAAAATTACAAAAATCAAATTGCGGCTAGTGCCAAAACTAATACGGAACAATTTTTAGTTATATTTCGAGCAAAAAAAAATTCTGGATCTGTAACAATATTATTGGTCTTCTTGAGAACGATGTTGGGGAGCTAGAAATGGACGACACGAAAATGAGTGTCCTACTAAATCAATACTTTTGCTCTGTTTCTCACAATCCGGGGTATATCATAGCGCAGAAACGAATTGAAGCCCTAAGCCCAGTGACCTACTCCCCTGCCGAAGTTATTAAATATATAGATAAGTTGAAACTCACAATATCTCCAGGTCCAGACCAAGTTCATCCCAGAATTTTGAAAGCAACCAAAAACGAAATCGCCGAACATTTATCAAACATTTTCACCTATTCTCTCGCAAATGGTACTTGCACCTCACTGAAAAGAGGCCAACGTCACTCCAATTAAAAAAAAAATGAGACAAAAAAGGTCGTGGGAATTACCGACCACTTCGTCTCACATCAGTCGTTGGCAAATTGATGGAAAGTTTAATATCGGATAAAATTACAGAATTTTTAGAATCAAACAAGTTGATTGGCGACTTTCAGCATGACTTTAGACACAATCGTTGATGTATTACGAACCTACTACTTTTCTTCAATAATATAAATAAAATTCACGACACAAAATCTTCAATCGAAATCATTTACCTTGACTTTCAGAAGGTCCTTCGATAAAGTTCCCCACCAATTGCACAGCATCGATATTCGAGGCCAGCTTAATAACTGGATAAAATGCTGGCTTGCGGACAGACGGCAGCAAGTCGTACTTAACGATACTCACTTCCCTTGGGGTAATGTTACAACCGGCGTGCCTCAAGGATCCGCGTTAGGTCCAGTGCTCTTCATAATATTCATAAGCGTGATTTTGAACATTAATAAATAAATGTAGACGAATGTTAAGTTATTCACAGAAGTCCTCCTAACAACAAGCACGAATACTTAATGTCCGGCAAGACACTGATTCCTGTCACCGATGGGAGAGATTTAGGTGTCATCATTATCAACGACTTAAAAAGCGACAAGCAATGTAACGATGCTGCCAAAAAAAGTATTAAAACGCTAGGTATGATACCCAAAAAAATCTAGTACAAAAACAGTCACAGTATTCTTAAATTATACAATGCCTGTGTTAGAAAAGACGTTATTAAATCAGAGAAGGTCAACGTGGAGTTAACCCAACTTATTCTTTGCTGCGCAATAAATCGTACGAAAACACACTACGTGAACTCAATCTTTATTCACTAGAGAAGCGTCGATTCAGAGGTGGGATCGGGATGTGGAAGATTATGAACGGTAAGAACAACGTTGACCGAGTGAGCCTTTTCACTCTACATGAGAGTGAGTGACAAGGAATAATGGATATAAGAAGATAGTATTTGTGCAAAACACGGACTCTATCCGGTCTACGGGAGTTTGCACATAGCATTTCAGCGACGCGAAGGTAGGGCGAAACCGGATGTGGACGAAGTCACTAATAAGGCAGGCGGGCGACGAGAAGGGGTGGAAAGGGTGTGGGGGGCTTCCGACCCTTGCTTTCGAATATATATTTGGGAAGGTTTTCGGTTATGAACATTTTAATTTATATGAATTTTTAATGTTTATTGTATTTTTATATGTTTTATTTTCTTTAGATGGCTGTATTGGGGTATACTAGGTTACTAACTGTTACTCATTATATATATATTTATTCGTTGCTGGCAGGAATATTGTTATAACATATTTCTGGAGAGGTGGGGTGCGATAGGGGAACCCCCTAGGCAAAAAGTTGGATGCGCTTGGGAAAATTAGATGAGATTGCTCTTACCTGTTATTTGAATTGTTTACATCATTTCCGTGGCATGATTGCTATGTTTGAGTGTTTATATCATTATATATTTATGTCTGGTTTAACTAGCCTATATACATTTATTGTGTATAATGTCTTTGTAGTCTTATTTAGTTGGAGTATAATCGACTCATTCGGTGGTTTGATGGTAGGTTTGTAGCGATTGGATGCTTGGTTGTAGCCTGTTGGTTATATTTGGGGTAACGTTTTGTGTTTTCCATCTATGAGTATATAATATCTATAGGGATAGTATGTAAATAATATCTATGGGGATAGTATGGTATAATAGTTTGGTAGTTAGCGGTCGATGTTCGTATTTTGGGTTGATACAATAGCATTGCTACGAGATTCTGTCTACCTTATAACGCATTATCCAGTTATTAACCAGATGTATCGGTGTTACCATGTACCGCATGTTCCAAATGAATCATTATCAAGCGTATGTAGACTGTTCGGGTAGTCATATTTCGATTTTTTGTATAGTGAGTAACGGTTGGATGCCCTATAGCGAGAGTAGCTGAACGATATGGATTAATTGTAAGTTAATGATCGGATGATATATGTTGAATTTGTATTGTTTTAGGAATTCTGAATAGTTATCTCACACAGGTATAAGAAATTTTAGGGTTGCATCTTCCAGGTAGCACAATATTTAGGGCATAATTGGTCGGTTATTGCATCATTTTTATGCATATATATGACATTCTGTTGCGATTAAGACGTAGGGACTTTAGGTAAAGATTTAATTTAACCCTGTTTTGGACTGAGTTGGAGAATAGTTTCATCAGATTTGCATATACCATAACGTGCTCGTGTAGAAGTATTCCACATCATTTACTATAAGTTTCAGTTGTGCAAATCAGTCATATCTCTTGGAAACTTATTCACGTTAGTTGTTTGGTTGATTACATGATATTTTTTTCTCGTACATCATGGATTTTAATGTATGTTTTGGGTATGATAGAGAATTGATCTTCTTGCTTTATTAAAACTCGAGCGTTTCAGTATATTTCATTCAGTTTTGTATGTTCTCTGTATAGTTTCCATCTTCGATGCAAAGTATTAGTATTTTATACAAGTATAGGAATATTAGGATATATTACGTTTGTATCTGCAATGTAGAACAATGTTTCAGGTATAATTCGGCTACATGTTGTATGTTTTTAGTGTTTTATTTATAAATACATAATTTTTTTTTTACATCCTGGTACAATGTTTGACGTGGATATTAAAGATATAGAAGATTCGATTTGTTACAAACTTGGTCTTGTTGTTAGCTTATTGTATGTTTATTGTAGGACCATACTTCAATGTTTAGGAGGAGTAAAAGAGTGCCCTAGGCAGAAGTTCGTTGCGTTTACGTTTATTTGTATAAGTAGACCGATTTACTACAATGGATACCCTAGTGTATTACAATTTTTAATGTTAATTAGAGCAGAGTACAGAACTACGTAGTTATTCAATTATTGTTGAGTGACTTTTTCCACGATAATCATTGGATTGTATGTTCAAGAGGTGTAAATCCGTACGTCATCTATGTAGAATTTTGTCATTGAACCCTAGCGAGTGTGTAGTTTAACGTTTTAGAAGACGATTTACCGGATGGAGGGTCCTAGTGTAGAGGCGGTTTACACTCTTTGGTAGTCATTTGGACTTCATCCATGTTCAACGTGAGTTTGTAAGTTCTTGTGGATGTCAGTCTCAAGTTCCATGGGGTTGTTAGAGAGGTTATGCGTCAAGCTGCTGATCGTTGTAGTGATTTACTTAGGTCGTCAGTGAACAGATGCTCAAATTTGTATGACTACACTCTTTGAGACTCATTTCAGACCCATTCTTGACAACTGCACCTGTGTATAGATTCTTGGTTATGTCTAGGATAAGACTTTGCTCGACGTTGTTCAACGATGATGGACTAAACAGATGCATGGTTTGTCTGAAATATTGTACCATGACTGGGTGTTACCTCTAAATTTGTTATATATCAGTAGTAGATTGCTGAGAAGTGACCTAGTAAAGCATTGTAGAGTTCGTTGTTATGACACAGTGGACTTTGATTTTGTCCTATTATAGATGTTATATCTTAGTAAGGTTTAGGATTTTTCCAGATTGAACGGGTATTGTAGTATTATTTCTTTATTACGCATGAACTCAGTATTTGTTTTACTGTCAGATATTTTTTTGTTTTTCTTTATGTTAGTATATGGTCTTAGTCCTGATTCAATTCACCTCAGGAATTCAAGTACAGGATTATGTTACCTTTATCTATTACAAGATCGGTAATGTACATCGGCATCATGTATTGATTGACCATACACCTCCCATATTGGTGTAGGATTTATCATCTACGGTATGGTAGGATACACCGCATATCATACTTAATCAATGTTGCTAAGACCATACTAGAGAACCCTATTTAGATATTTTATAGGTTTTGTTATTGTATGATTTTGAACGGTCATCATAGGAATATAACTATATCAAGTATAAATTCGCCTAATTTCATGTTCTTCTGGGTATAAATTAGCTCAACTGGATACAGTAGTCCAAAATATTGTTTGTTTTTCCTCTCGACATCGGATTTGGGTACTATTTCAAGTCGTCTTGGAGAACTAGTACACCGGATTTGTGCAGAGAGTTAGTGTTAAAATTCTTCGATAATTAAATGCACATCTCAAATAGGTTATTCGCTCGCATGTCTTTACTTGATGCTTATTCCCTCAAGTCTATCTTTTATAAATGTATATTAACCGTTCACAGTTCGAACAGTTAGAAATTGTTGATTAATTCAGACTTTGTTATGAGATTTCGTTCCAATTCAGAATATCTGACTTATTCGACAGCATAGATCATATATCAATGATCGCGGAACGGGTTGCTATACACTGCCAAATGTATTAATACCTGGGCAACATAACCAACTTGACCAATAATTATATATTTTCTTTCAAGTTTAATTTTTTATTTGCGATTTACAAATAAAATCACTCCACATGGATCTATTTTACATAGCTTTTTTAATATCACACACCATGTACACACATACACACATTTATAAGTATATACAGGGTCGGTGCCGGCATATGCCGGCACAATGTAGGCGTATACAGGGTCGATGCCGGCACATGCCGCCAAAATGTAGACGTATAAAGGGTTGATGCCGGCATAATGTTGGTCGATGCTGGCACAATATAGACACATACAAACATTAGTATGCATATACAGGGTCGGTTAACAGCTGTACCATTATACGTCTGTACTGCTTTTTTTGTCCATTAGAACCAAGTCCCTTGCTTTTGTTACAAGATATTCAATGTGGATCAGCTTCACGTCATGTTAGGTTAAAAGAACTAGTCATCCTAACCTAACCTATTCTAACCAAGAATTATGTATTATCAATCGAGATTTCCTGCTTACGTATGAGTTTTTTCAGTGTTTTAGGATTTATGCATAACAAATATATCCACTTGACTCTACATTTTGAAATATCCTTTGCAGATTCGATTCACACTTCCAATTTTGATCTAGTAAATTTCATCAATTTTTCATACGTAGATTACATCGTTTGTTTGATTGTTTTAGCTATTTTCAAATGATTCTTGATTTATTTTTACACAAATTTGCGATCACTTTCACTTATGTTATTCACACCCATCAAAAACCTAACCTAACCTAACCTTATGTATGGTATTCAGTAATTGATGTATATATATGAAGCCCTCCACACGACTCTGAATACCGCTTTAACATATATGTTATGTATTTCGTTGTCACTCTCGACCCATATTAGTTAGCAGAGAGGCCCCATTTTCAAACTTAGATGGATTGAATGTTACAAGTAATTCATACTTGTTTTCCAGCTTCATACAATCGGATACATGGTCTCGCACTAGGTTAGCCTAATTTATTTCAATTGCCCCTGTCACTACATCCTATGACGACTTGCATCTCTGATTTGCATTTTTTCCTTTAATTTTCAGATTCTTGGCGATGACTTCGTTTCAGATATCGCCACACATTACTCGTGGATTTATGTTTATTCAATTTTATTAATTTTTTTCACAAATTACAGACCCTCGTTACCTCATTACTTTCGAACAAACGGTGTCTCAAGCTATAACCATCCTTCCACAACAGATCCACAAACTTGTCTGAGCAAGATCTGATCGGACCCTGATTTATATCCAACCAATCTGTTGTATCACATCTAGATCATTCACCCCCAAGATAGGTACATGGCAATTTTTGAATTTGTGATGAGCGACATTTTGAGCTTCGTTTCATACCTTGAAACATATTCTTCTACTGATTTCGACAATTCGATGGTCCCTCCGACTAACTGACTTGATGTATTTTACTGCGATTCATTGCTTAACCTTTGAGTTTAGGATAATATAAACATACAATTGAATAAACATGAATCCACCAGTAATGTGTGACGACATCTGAAACAAAGTCATCGTCAAGAATATGAAAATTATAGGAAAGAAAAGACAAATCAAAGGTGCAAGTCGTCAAAGGATATAGTGACAGGAGCAATTGAAATAAATTAGGTTAACCTATTGCGAGACCATGTATCCGATTGTATGAAGCTGGAAAAAAAATATGAATTACTTGTAACATTCAATCCATCTAAGTTTGAAAATGGGGCCTCTCTGCTAACTAATCTGGGTCGAGAGTGACAACGAAATTAATAATATAAACGTGAAAGTGGTATTTAGAGTCACGTGGAGGGCTTCATATGTATACATCAATTACTGAATGCCATACATAAGGTTAGGTTAGGTTAGGTTAGGTTTTTGATAAGTGTGAATAACATAAGTGAAAGTGATGCAAATTTGTGTAAAAAAATCAAGAAACATATGAAAATAGCTAAAACAATCAAACAAACAATGTAATTTACATATGAAACATGGATGAAGTTTGCAAGATAAAAATTGGAAGTGTGTGTCAAAACTGCAAAGGATAGATGAAAATGTAGAGTCAGGAGATATTTGTTGGGCATAAATCTTAAAACAGTGAAAAAAATTATGCGTCAGCAGGAAATATCGAATGATAATACATAATTCTTGGTTAGAATAGGTTAGGTTAGGTTGGGATGATTAGTTCTTTTAACCTAACATGACGTGAGGATGATCCACATAAAATATCTTGTACGCCTACATTATGCCGGCATCAACCCTGTATACGCCAACATTGTGCCGGCATCAACCCTGTATACGCCTACATTGTGCCGGCATATTGCGGCATGAACCCTGTATACGTCTACATTGGGCCGGCATATGCCGGCACCGACCCTGTATACGCCTACATTGGCCGGCATCAACCCTGTATACGCCTACATTGTGCCGGCATATGCAAGCACCAACCCTGTATGTGCCGGCATGTGCCAGCACCGACCCTGTATATACGTTTAAATATGTGTATGTGAGTACATGGTGTGTGATATTAAAAAAGCTCTGCAACATAGATCCATGTGTAATGATTTGATTTCTAAATAGCATATAAAAAATGACTAAATATCATAAATAACCATCAAACTTGAATGAATATATATAATTATTTGTCAGGTCGGTTAGGTTACCTAGGTATTAATACATCTGGCAGTGTATGGCAACCCGTTTAGCAATCATTGGTATATGATCTATATTGCCGTACATTGATATATTTTTTGCTTATTATGTATCTCAAGCATGGTTTATATCCTAGATCTTGTTGACTGCGAACCTTACATCACAGATCTGTAGTAAAATGTTAAAGTGGATTTATTCAATATTCGTTATAATGTACGAAAAGTGGTAGCAGCAACAAATACAACATTACGGCGAAAAATCATATTCTAACAGAAAATCATACATAGAACTTGCTAACGCTTTATCGACCATAACAATCACTGAAATTTGCGGCAAGCTTACATAATCGTTTCTAACCCTGCGGTCTACTAGCGAGCGATCACCTAAAATTACTTGAAACTAATTGATATTACTGGACTTGTAACAAGCAAAGTGAAAAAATATATATATATATGTAGATACACAATCTGCCAAAGATTGGTAATACTATATAGTCAAGTGGATAGATTTGATATGAATAAAGCTTAAAGAAATAAAGAAATACCAAACATAAGTATGGAAGCGGAACAAAATATTTAATTCTTGGTTAGATTAGGTTAGGATGGGTTAGGTTTACGGCCCCTCTACATTACAAACCTATAGTGAAAAATGCTAGGGTGAATATTGTGAATGCTCGAACAAGTCAGATATTCTGAATTGGAACGAAATATCATAACAGAGCCTGAATTAATCAATATTTTCTAACTGTAAAAACTGTGAACGGTTAACATACATTTATAAAAGATAGACTTGGGGGAATAAGCATCTAGTAATGCCATGCGAGCGAATAACCTAATTGAGATGTACATTTAATTTTTGAAGAATTTCAACACTAACACTCTACACAAGTCCGGTATACTAGTTCTCCAAGACGACTTGAAATAGGACCCAAATCCAATGTCGAGAGGCAAAAAATAAAAATATTTTGGACTACCATATCCAGTTAAGCTAATTTATACCCAACATTACATGAAATTAGGCGAATTTATACTTGATATAGTTATATTCCTATGATAACCGTTCAAAAACATACAATAACAACAACTATAAAATAGCTAAATATGCTTCTCTAGAATGGTCTAAGCAACATTTATTGGGTATAAAATACGGGGTATCCTACCATACCACAGATGATAAATCCTACACCAATATGTAAGGTGTCAATCAATACATGATGCCGATGTACATTACCGATCTTGAAGTGGATAAAAAAAAATCCTGTACTTGAACTCCTGAGGTGAATTGAAACAGGACTAAGATCATATACAAACATGAAAAACCGTACGGAAAAATACCTGACAGTAAAACAAATACTGAGTTCATGCGTAACAAAGGAATTATACTACAATACCCGTTCAATCTGAAAAAAAATCTTAAACCTTACTAAGACATAATACCTATTAAAGGACAAAATCAAGGCAAACTGTGTCATAACAACGAACTCTACATTGCTTTACTAGGTCACTTCTCAGCAATCTACCACTGATATATAACAAATTTAGAGGTAACACCCAGTCATGGTATAGTACCTCAGACATACCATGCATCTGTTTAGTCCATCATCTCTGAACAACGTCGAGCAAAGTCACATCCTGGACATAACCAAGAATCTATATACAGGTACAGTTGTCATGAATGGGTATGACATGAGTCGCAAAGAGTGTGGCCATAAAAATCTGGGCATCTGTTCACTGACGACCTAAGTAAATCACTACAACGATCAGCAGCTTGTCGCATAACCTCTCTAACAACCCCATTGAACTTAAGACCGACATACAGAAGAACTTACAAATTCACGTTGAAAATAGATGAAGTCCAAAAGAATACCAAAGTGTGTAAGCCGTCTCTACACCAGGACCCCTCCATCCAGTGAATCGTCTTTCAAAACGTTGAACTACACACTTGCTAGGGTTCAATGACGAAATTCCACATAGATGCAGTACGGATTTACACCTTTTAAACATACATTCCTAAAATTAGTGTGGAAAAAAACATACAACATTAATAAAATATCGACGTGATTCTCTACTTTGCTCTAATTAACATTAAAAATTGTAATACACTAGGGTATCAATCATAGTGAATCAGTCTACTTGTACAAATAAACGTAAACGCAACGAGATTTTGCCTAGGGGACTCAAACTCCTCCTACACATTGAAGTATGGTCCTACAATAAACATACAATAAGCTAACAATAAGATCAAGTTTATAACAAATCGAATCTTCTATATCTATAATATCGACGTCGAACATTGTACCAGGATGTAAAATATATATGTAAAACACTGAAAATATACAACATGTAACTAAATTATACCTGAAATAATGTCCTACATTGCAGATACAAACGTAATATATCCCAATATTCCTATAATTGTATAAAATATCAATTCCTTGCATCGAAGATGGAAACTGTACAGAGAACATACAAAACTGAATGAAATATACTAAAACGCTCGAGTTATAATAAAGCAAGAAGATCAATTCTCTACCATACCCAAAACATACATTAAAACCCATGATGTACGAGAAAAAAAATACCATGTAATCAACCACACAACTAACATGAATAAGTTGCCAAGACATGTGACTGATTTACATAACTGAAACATACAGTAATTGATGTGGAATACTTCTACACGAACACGCTATAGTATATACAAATCTGATTAAATTATTCTCCAACTCAGTCCAGAACAGGGCAAAATTAAATCTTCTTCAACTAAAACAACCACGGCTCAATCGTAACAGAAC
>SDVV010022171.1:0-12998 GCA_016164225.1 Gammarus roeselii | reverse complement strand
ATATGTATATATATATATGTATATATATATGTATATATATGTATATATATGTATATATATGTATATATGTATATATATGTATATATGTAAATATATGTATATATGTATATATATATATATGTATATATATACACACAAAACAGTACCCGGTTTTCAATTATTCCTATCTATAGAAAGGCACGAGCTACAGCAACTCTTTCGAGCAACATCAGATAGATATTTAATTAAATAACAACACACTCTGAAGCCTATGTTCATGAATTCAAGACTTAGTTAGACCTCATCATATGTATTTGGCATTGCTAAGAGTGCATTGATAACATAATCGTTTTGAGGGGTGGGGAAAGTGTGTTCGGGTGACGAGAGCAACATTCATCAGCCTGCTATGATGTATTTTCGCTAAGAAGTGGTAGTGAGGCCCACGTGTACCTCTAAACTAATTCTGCTTCGACTTTTGAAATATGTGTTCATAAATTCCGATTTGAAGTCATTTGCAGTAAATTAATACACTTTCATGCTTATGATGAATTGTACCGCTAGAGTAAAAGCAGAAAGCATCAGCATCTGTGGGCAACACCAAAGGCAGGGAAACACCGCATATTTGTGCGCACCACTTGTTGATGTGGATGTGACATGTAGCCCTACCTAGCACAGATCAGACTCCGTCACAACAACAAGGATAGCGTTCACTAGCACATGGAGCAAGTAACACTTTTAAATAGAGCTTGTTACATGAACGAACATTTTAAAATATAATGGCCCAAGCTAATGGAGTGGGAAACATGAGATTGAATGAGTGTATTTGCGCATCAGGTAACGAACGAACATCAATGAATTGTGAAACTGAATTATATAACGATATAATTTCATTTGAAACAAAATTATTTTGTTCTGTTGAAAAAACAAACAAACTTTAATATTGTACTTACGTTTCTAATATACGTTCTGTGTTCAACTATCAAATATGAACAGAAAGAAGAATACTAACAGGTTTGAAGTGTTTGTGAAATTTGCAGTCTTCTTACGGATTTAAGGATCTACAGTTTCATCAGAACGCACAGGTGTTTTGTTGCAAGTTCTCGTTAGCGTTGAGACGGTATTCCAGGAATCCCGCTTAACATCGTTCTTCTAATTCTGTTCACATAATTAAATTAAAGCAAAAATATGAACAGTTAAATGATATGTTGAACTATGGAATTTTCATGTGAAAGTAATGAAAGAAGGACTTGGCTATGATCAACATGATGGCCCTACACCCCAGACTGGTCATAGTGGTTTGAAATAAGTTGAATTTTATTATCAAGAATTGTGAGCCTCATTACCAACACGAGTCATACAGCTTGGTAACTGGGTAACTAGATAGGGTACTATAATAGTTTTTGGGAAGTCTCGGAATATTGATGTAGTCTCACCGAGAGTACTGAAGTCAAGTTAGTTTCTAATTCATTCATGCCTTTAGCTTTCGGTAAAGTAGTAGCTACTCGCTACTGTAGTAAAATTCATGGAGGGGTTTTGATTTAATAACGTAACAATTTAAGAGCGATCGACACAAATTAAATGGATAGTGAAGGAAATGTTAAAGGTTGTCTTTTTGTAGTCTTCAATAATCCATCAACATATTTGGGTTAAAAATGTTCACGTTTTGCTGAAGCGTTTAATAACAGGTTGTGAGTTTTATGAAGGTGTGAACTTTTCCCTCAGTCTGGCCTCCATTTGATCTCAGCTTCTTCCACAACTCCTATTACCTGATAGCATCGAAGATCTTACGTACTAAGCCCACAGCTATTTATATATCTTCTTTGAGCCTCGATTACACCGTCTACATAACTGAACTACCCCTCATGATCATTTAAGAAGAGATCTCCTAAAAGGTAAAAAGGCCAATGATGAGTCTTGTGGTTTTTAACAAATTGAGATATCCAGACTGACGAATTACAGTTTATGGATTGAAGTTTGTCCAAAAATAGTCGAATCTGGTGTGAAAGTTCAGTTTGACATTCATGCAACTTCAACTGAAGTCAATGACTGCACTTCAGTCGTGTGTTTTTAAAGATCTCCTCTAGGATAAATCTGTTTGTATTTAGGAAACTTCATACATTCATTGACTGGCTCAGTGCACCAGTACCGAGCTGGTGTTAGCATGAGTCGTCTTTATACTGAAGAATAAACCTTTCTTCACGAGTCATTGAGCTTCAAAATGTTGAAAATAACCAAGAAGCCGCGCTTAGGAACGTGGTCTAATTGTTCTCCTTCTATCCTATTTAATGCGATTGCTTAGTTTCGTAAAGCTGATTTCCATAAAATGGTAGGATGTTGAGGTAAAGGTTTTAATAAAAGGGAGACAACTATTATCGTCCATCGTTTAGTCAGTGGTTTCCTGCTCAATTGTGTGGTGATGATCTGACATCAAGAAAAAATAAATTGTTAGATGGAACACTTGATAGCTATTTACATACTTTGTTGGTTAACCTAAGTCAATTATTAGTCTGAGGTTGATTCTCAGGGAAGTAAATAGTACCAGTTAGTCCAGTCAATCTGAATGGTATAGTTTCTTTTGTATTTGACCAGCTATCTATTTTAGCTAGTGGTGGCTGAGCCCGTTAAGAGGCTAGCAAATTCGGCATTAACAAACATTTCGCCGTCTCAATTATTACTGCTCTCACTATTGAAACAATACAATTTCACTGGCCCATGACTCTGGGCTGGCTGGTAGTTGGCCTTTGCAGTTGGCAGTTAATTTAGGAACATTGGACTGAGTTAAAAGTTGTTCAACACTGACAACCTAACACAGACTGGAGCAACTCAATTCAATCTATTCTGGCAACTTGAGATCACTCAATTGAGTCCTACTGTATTAGTACTAAAACTATTAAAACTCTTGTTAAGTACAACTCAAACCAAACTCTAACTTTGCCTAATTGCAATGCAATATGGATCAAGTGGGAAATTGCAATGCAATATGGATCTAGTGGGAAATTGCAATGCAATATGGATCTAGTGGGAAATTGCAATGCAATATACCTCTAGTGGGAAATTGCAATGCAATATGGATCTAGTGGGGAATCGTAATGCAATTTGGATCTAGTGGGGAATTGCAATGCAATATGGATCTAGTGGGAAATTGCAATGCAGTATGGATCTAGTGGGAAATTGCAATGCAATATGAATCTAGTGGGAAATTGCAATGCAATATGGATCTAGTGGGAAATTGCAATGCAATATGGATCTAGTGGGAAATTGCAATGCAATATGGATCTAGTGGGAAATTGCAATGCAATATGGATCTAGTGGGGAATCGCAATGCAATTTGGATCTAGTGGGGAATTGCAATGCAATATGGATCTAGTGGGAAATTGCAATGCAATATGGATCTATTGTGGAATTGCAATGCAATATGGATCTAGTGGGAAATTGCAATGCAATATGGATCTAGTGAGGAATTGCAATGCAATATGTATCTAGTGGGGACTTGCAATGCAATATGGATCTAGTGGAGAATCGCAATGCAATATGGTTCTAGTGGGGAATTTGTACAATTACTCTTCTAGGCCCTGTACTAGGGGAAGATTCCTCTGATCTCATTTGAACGGTTCCCAAGTTGATATCACCGTAGTGGGTTAAACATCACGGTAGATAGTCATCTGCTATTATTGATTAACCGTTGATTATCTGAGGTAAGTGGGGCACTTCCCAAATGGGATGTAAATAACTCTATCAATAATTAAATATAAAATTGTTATTATATGAGTTCACGGGGCCCTTCAACTAATGGGATGTAAATAAGTCCACTGATAATTTAATCAGACATAGTTAACCGCATCATCTAGATGTGACTCTTCTCCTGGATGAAAATAAGCCACAAATAAAAATCAACAACTTGGTAATAAGCAAATTACATAGAGTGGCCCCTTCCAAGATATACAATTAGGTTCACTAAATAATGATACAGGGAAAGTAGCTCTGCCCAGAGCATCAGTGGAAGGCTATTAGTTATAATATTAAAAGAGGTGTAACGATGTCTGTCTAAGAGATTATCCACGAAGGGATTCTCAATCAATGAACAGTAGATAAACATTTGATATTTTCTACGAGGATTAGGAGCTAAGTATTTATTCTGTTAATAATAGCTCAACATACTAAGCATTTTAATACTAATTGAATATAAATAATAGAAGAGGAACATTTGAGTAATTGCAAATTTAAATATCTTTGGTATTAAACTTTTTCATGGTAATAAAACTGTCATGATATAAATAACAATTACCTTTAAATTTATGTAGGTTATTATGCATATTAATGATAATCGTCCATTACATGCAGCGTTACTTAAAACTTATATTTATCCTAATTATTTTACCCATCAAACTATTACTTGATGTTTCATATTTGCTTACATTTCTCAGAAGGGTTATCACGGAAGAATAAAAAAACAGTAGATACTGAAGAGAAAAAGTGTTTTTTTGCGGCCCTACAGACACACCAACACACATTATCCATTATCCAGTTATCCATCCCGCGACGACGAGAGCGATTCGATTCGCTACTTATATATACTTCATTTTGACTGAAACCTAAGTTTAATGAGTGATTAAAACTCTACAACCCATCAACCGACGGACATTGTTGGAGGACACTTCCTATTCCTCATTGATGAATATGTCATGAAAGATTAAAACGTTACATTGGATTAGTAAGTGCGGCCAATAGACATTTACTTAATCACTGCAATTTAATGTTTGAACTGAAAATAATTTAATCAAAAACTGTGAGTAGAAAATGCCCAACATAAGGTTGTATATAACATCTACTTGAATAATGTTAGGCATATGAAAAACACAAATTTGGAAACTAACTGCGTCGTTTACATGACAGGTTACATCTGCACAAGGAAATAACATTTCAATGAGTTATCAAAAATGTGCCTGATAATTGAACAGGTTTCTCGTGGAATGAGATAACCTGAAGTTTCAGTGTAAGAACACCAGTGTACGGCACTGATGAATTTGAGTGTATGACGCTGAGGAACGACAAGTTGCATTGAAGATGTCAATTAAAATTCAAGAATTTCTTCGCGTATAAGTCTGAACAGGTATAATCATACTTACATTTCAAAGTACCTATACTGCTATATGTACTTTCATCCAGAGCAAACGAATTTCAAGTTTTAGCTGCTCTGTTCTGGAAAATAGTTTGGACTGTGTTGACGAGCTACGGTGAATTTGCAAATCCAAATTGTTTCGAAGATTATACGTAGAACTATTTCACAGGAAAAATTCGTTACCAATGTAAGTTAAATGATTCAAAGCTTTGTAAACAAACACTGCAACGGAAAAGTTTATCAATGACACTGGGATAAAATTTTATTGACAGAAGAGGGACAACGTGTGGTCACGTCTGCTAGCATGTGGTAGTGTTCTAATGACACGCTTTTGACTAACAACGATAGGCCTTAGGCTTGTTCTGCATGTAGAAGCATACACGTTTATCAATAAGGCTGATGTATAATAGACATTTTACAGGCGTGGTTTGACAAATTTGAATTGTGTAAAGAATGCAACACGATTTGAATAATTTCCCGCCAACAAAGGAGACGTGATCTTTCCAGTCAGTCTATAGGAGTCCTCCCAGTTGGAAGAACACCCATCAATTTTCGACAAAGATTGCACTCACTCAAGGTTGGAGTATGAACACACTAGATTTCTTTAACTCAACTTGTATTATGTAGAGATGATAGTAGCTCAGTTCTGTTTTGACTTTCTTCTTTCGCAAATTTTCTTAGGATCTTGATCAGGATGTGATTGTTGCATCCAGCATGTAAAGGGCCGTCTCGTAGTTGCAAGAATACGTTGGATCAGAAGGGCCCTTTTGATCCAAGTCCTTCCTTGCCACCCGTGTACCACTGTGGCCACGGGGTTTCTGTTTAGGGCAAGGCATCAACAGAAGCTTGCCACGTCACCGTAAAACCACCAGAGATCTTTAGAACCACCTGGAGAACCCCGGCAGAACATACAGACAGACACTTATTGCAATATTTCGTGAATGAAACCATTTTTTATTTAGGAGAATATCTAGGAGCATCCATAGTTAAATACCCGGGGAACGGCTTGTAGCTATCTCCCGCTCAATCAGATTTACTAATTTTTCATCCTAATTGCTCGGACATGCAGCACAAATTGTGCGGTCAAAACCCGCAACCGCTTTTCATAGACATAAAAAATAATTTAATTTAAACAAAAATCCCAGTCTCGCATTGGTACTAGGTTTTTAAATGTAGTTTTAAACAGGAACACGTTACTACAATCGGTATTCGAGGCGAGCTTAACAACTGGATAAAATGCTGGCTTACTGACAGACGGCAGCGAGTTGTACTTAACGGAGCTTCCTCCCCTTGGGGTAATGTCACAAGCGGCGTGCTCAAGGACCCGTGTTAGGGCCAGTTCTCTTTATAATATTCATCACCGATCTCGATAACAACTTACCCTAGGAAGAGTACAAACTGAAAAAGTGTCAACGGATCCAACTAGACTTGAACAAAATTGTTGAATGGTCAGAAAAGTGGCAAATGAAATTTAATGTTGACAAATGTAAAGTTATGCACACAGGTCCTCATAACCTCAAACATGAATATTCAATGTCCGGAATGAAACTCATTCCTGTCCCCGAAGAGAGAAATTTAGGTGTCATCATAAGTAGCGACTTAAAAATACGCAAGTAATGTAACGATGCCGCCAAGAAAGGCAAAAAAATGCTAGGTCTGATATCCCGCACTAATTCGTACATAAACAAAGACAGTATGCTCAAGTTATTTAATGCATTTGCTGGACCGCATCTCGAATAGCCGTTCAATTTTGGTCTCCATTTCTTAGGAAAGACGTTATAAAACTTGAGAAGGTTAAATGTAGAGCTACCAAACTCATCCCCTCGCTGCGGAATAAATCGTACGAAGACAGGTTACATGAACTCAATCTTAATTCGCTAGAGAAACGTCAAGTCAGAGGCGACATGATCGAAGTGTGGGATATCAAGAAGGGTAAGGAAAACATCGACCGAGCGAGCCTTTGCACTCATGATACAAACGAGTGACTAGGAACAATGGACACAAAATCGTTGGGAAACGTTTCTCACTCGACATCACGCGCAATTTCTTCAGCTTAACAATCGAAAATTTAGGTCGCGGCTCGATAAGTTCTACATAAATCACCGATAAACAGCTCAACCGTTCCATTTCCTGTTGTTTTAAAAAAACAAAAATGGCACACGAAGCTCTCTTAGACGTTCTACTTCAGAACTAATCCTCTTGCTATCAAATTGCAACCTAGTTTAGGTCAATAGGCCTCATTGACGTTCTACTCCAGAACTAATCCTCTTGCTATCAAAAGGCAACCCAGTTTGGGCCAATAGGCCAGTTGTTGTCTTCCGACACTTGTAAACACTTGTAAACATCATTTATTGCATCTCTCCATTATGTATATCGGTTAGTCGTATATTTATAGAGCATTGTAGGTAATTGGAGTGCATTTATTTTTATTTTTGAAGGCATACCATTTAGTCGGATTCATTGAGTTTTGTATGATCTCTGTAGGGTCTACACCTTCAACGTTCGAAATTCTGCTAGGGTGTTGCACGCAATCCTTATACTCTACGGTAAATAATGATTTCTGTAGTGTATTTAAGGGTTACATAGGAATTAGATATGGTATATCCCTATTTGATTTTACAAGAACAGTTCTGTGGATTTTTACTAGAGACATAGGATCAGTAAAGTTTAAGACTTTGATATAGATTTAAACGAGTATCGTAGCATTATTACTTAGTTACACATGAAATCAGTGTTCGTTTCAGTGTCAGATATTTTTGGTGGGACTTGAATGTTAGTTTACAAAGTTAGTCCTGTTTCAGATCACCTCAAGAGATATAGTATAGGATAATTCCGATTTCTATTAATGACAAGTTTGGTAATGTATATCGGCATCAAGTATTGATCGACCATACACGTGGGTAATTGGTGTAAGATTTATCTTGTACGGGTATGGTAGGAAACACCATATATCATAATTAATTAATGCTGGTTAGGACAGAGAAGAGAATTACTTAGCTACTTTATAGTTGTTATTGTATAATTTTGAACGCTTATCATAACAATTTATCTTCATTAGCAATAACTGATACAGTGTTGGGTATAAATTCGCCTAATTTGATGTAGTTTCACAAACTATTGGTATGTTTTCACCGATTGACATTGGATCTGTGGTACTACTTTAAGTTGTCTTGGAGAACTAGTTTACCGGGTTTGTATAGAGTGTTAGTGTTAAAGTACTCCATGAGTTTATTGTACATTTCAATAATATATTTCGCTTGCGTGCCTTTACTATATGCTTATTCCCACATGTCCTACTTTTATAAATGTATGTTAACTGTTTGCAATTTGTACAGTTAAAATTATTGCTTTATTCAAGTGTTATGCGATTTTATTTGAAATTCAGAATATCTGACTTGTTCGAGCATTCACTATATCCACTTTTGCACTGTTTATTATTGATTTGTGATGTAAGGACAGCAGTCAACACAATCTAGACTATAAATCACGCCCAAGGTGGATAATTAGCGATTTATATATCAATGTATGACAGCATTGACAAAAAAAATCAATAAATTCAAATGGTTTTGATACACTGCCAATAACGTCAATACCTACTCCATCTAACCAAACCAATCTAACCAATAATTTTGTACATATAATAAAGTTTTGATGGTTATGTGAGGTATTGATATATATGAATCTCTCCACTAGGGCTGTATATTTAACATAACATTAACAGTTTGAATACACCCCTCCAATTTTGGTCCAGCAAATATCACTCCTTTTCATATGAAAATTACATCGATTGTTTGTATGTTATCAGTAATTCACATTGTTTTCACGTTTGGAGCGAATCTATATCACTAATGGTTTTGTATGACAATATGTATATATATGAATCTCTCCACTTGGTCTGTATATTTTACCTATCATTAGCAGTTTGCATACACTCCTTCAATTTTTATCTAACAAATATCCTTTTGCAGATAATTAGATTCCAGAACATAATCGATATCTCCATTACACGTTTGGATGAGACTGAGCAGGTAGGTTATAATAAAACTAATTCACTTCATTTGTTACCAGGTTTTTTATTATGTAGCAGTTCTACGTAATATTAGGTTCACAGATCTAGTCAATCTAAAATAACGAATAAATATGTATTTTTATAAAAGCTTTTCATGGTGATATATGGTATCTATTCAATAATTTGCGTGTTATACCTGCAAATTACTCCAATTTGCTCTGTATTTTTCCGATATATTTTTGAATATTACACACTACGTACACACACACATACACACACACACACACACACTTTTGTATGCATACACAGGTAAGTGCCGGTACCGATGCAGGCATCATGTTTACACATACACACTTTCCTACGCATATACAAAGTCGGTGCCGGCCCCGGAGGCGGCACTATGTACCCACATACACACTTTTGTAGGCGTATAAGGTGTATTTTGACTTTGTTCGGTATATTGATACACGGTTGGTGTTGTCTATCTGTTTCACGTCGTGTAGTCTTGTTAGCCTATATCTTCGTGAGATACATGTAAACCCGTTATTCGCTACCTCATATGTATTGATTTTTTATCATGTTGGTGTCAGTCATAAGCCGACTGCAATTTTCAAAAATTACTGGTCAGGTTCGGTTTTGACATAGAATGGTACTCTGGTTATAGCTTACTGAAGGAAAAATTATCACTATCTTTATCATTTTACTTATAATCTGTGACTACCAGAAGAACTAACTAATTCACTTGTTGAATCAAAATTGGAAGAGCGTATTCAAACTGCTAATGATAGATGAAGATATAGAGCCAAGTGGAGAGATTTCATATGGATAAAGCATTAATCAATGAATGAATTGAAAATCTCACATAAACTTGACTCACGAATAAACATATATAATTATTGGTAAGATTAGATTATTTAGGCTCGGTTGACTAGATCTTTTAACCTACCATGGCGTGAAAGTGGTCCACATTAAATATCTTGTAACTTCTAAAGTGATTTAAGTCTATTAGAAATTAGATTTGAAGTAAATGATGCAGATGGTGACCGTTTTTTATGGTCCACTGTAAGAAGAGTACCATTCTATGTCAACACCGAACCTGACCAGTAATTTTCGAATATTGCAGTCATCCTTTGGCCAACACGAACTTGAAAATAATTATTACATAGGAGCTAGCGAACAACAGTTCTACATATATCTCACGAAATAATAAACTAGCAGGACTATAAGACGCAATACAGATAGACAACAGCAAACGTGAATAGATATAACGAATAAAGTCGACATCGACACTTTCTACGCGTACAAAAGTTTATATGTGTGTACATGGTACCGACACCGGTGCCAGCACCGACCTTGTATATGCGTACAAAAGTGTGTATATGTCTACATGATGCCGGCACCGGTGCCGGAACCGACCCTGTGTATGCGTAAAAAAGTGTGTACGTGTGTGTGTGTACATGATGTGTAATATTTAGAAATGATATGTGAAAAATATGGAGCAAAGTGGAAAGATTTGAAGCGTAAAACGCCTAAATTGTTGAGAAAAAAAAATCAAACCAATATAAAGTTTGAATAAAAATACATAATTAATAGTTAGATTAGATTGACTAAATCTTTGAACCTAACATCACGTGGAACTGCTTCATATTAAAAACCTTGTAACAAATGAAGTGAATTCAATCTATTATAACCGACCTGCTCAGTCCCATCCAAAAGTATAATGGAAATATCGATAATGTTCAGGAATCTAAGCATCTGCGAAAATATATTTGCTTGATTAAAATTGGAGGAGTGTATACAAACTGTCAGCGATATGTTATAAATACAGCCCAATTGGAGAGGCTCATATACTTCAATATCATACGACCCAAAGCCCCACACCCTGATATGACCGCACTAACGAAGATCAGATTCCTAACAGTAATATAAGACTTTCGAACGTACCCAAAGTTAGAAGTCTGGATCACACGTATCAATCTTTCAATGAGGTAACGGTCGTCACAACGCCTAACCTTCCCAAGAGGTGAGATCAGCAATTTGATTGAATTGTAATACAAATGAACTTTACGTTAAAATTAATCTCACTTAGATTTTATAACTGTCAATACATTAGTATCGAATCTGAAATCCATCGAGGATGTATTTATTTTAATATTCCTCAGCAAATGTAATTTCCACCTCATAGAACGTGGGCCAACGTAGAAAGAGGGGAACCTGACATTGCATCCTCCTTACTAAAAGTGTCTTTGTTGAGCTGTCGTCCCTGTCGCTGCCCCGCCCGATAAGTTAGAGGGTCAGAAGTTTTAAAATTAGCAATCCATTGCTAGTTCTTCAGATGTTGGATTTATGATATAATTGTGCTGACATAAAAGTTACATTTTTAATTTCAGTGTCCTACTGTCCTTCATTTTGCTCGGTCCACTCCTGATCCAAGCAGTGTTGATATCCGCGCGCAAGTTGTTCTCCACCCGATGATGGATAGGAAAGGAACACCAGCATCTGATTCAAAATAATGGACCGTCCTTGAAAATATCGTCGATAAGCCATCCAGTGCCTCTCCTTGCCGCCTCATTCCAGCTGTTTATAATTTGTCTTCTTCTCAGTCACAGGCTTAGAGCGCCCTCTGTTGGCCAAATCAGAAATAATCTTCTGGGCAGCATTGTCCAGGATAGTGGATGGCCCGGAACAATGTCACCCACACGCTAGCACACGTAACGAGGAATATCTATCATCCTGGTCAACGCAGCCAAAGCCTCCGATGAACGACCAGTCCATAAAAACCGCCACTCTAAACATGAAATTATTTTCATATTTTAAAGTGCTAAACAATAAATATCTACAAAAAAATCAAATTATCAACAAATTGTAGCACAAAAAAAATACTTATTTACATTGTTATAGCTCTTTTGACCCAACTTATCGACAAGTCCTTCCAGCAAAGAAATTTCACGATGCACCCCAAATCGGTATAATATTTGTCCAATATATAATGATATGAGTGAAACTGACATTAAATATTATCGCCCAATATCAGTTCTGCCCGCTAAAAAATACTGTACGTGAAAATTCTGTTATGCCAGACTATATGATCACTTTGTATCAAAAGCCTATTCAGCCAAAATCAATAGGGTTTCTAGGCGTTCGGGAACACAGAGCATGCTTGTTTAAAATTAACTGGAGACGTTGTTGATGGGATCGATAGCGGGAAAGTCACTGTTGCAACTTTTACGGACCCTAACAAAGCTTTCGAATGTGTCAATCATGAGATTTTGATAGCAAAAATGCAGCTTTATGGAGTTAATTTCATTGGCATGAGTTGAATAAAAAGTTATCTTGTTGATAGAAAACACCCAGTGAGTTGAAATAAACAATCATCAACTGTCGGTACGCTGAATATAGGAGTACCGCAAGAGTTGATCCTTGGGCCATTGCCCTTCCTAATTTATATAGATGATATTTTAAACTAATCGACAGGTTATCTTCTGTCCTTTTCGCGGATGATACTTCAGATTTTTCCACCGGAAAAAAGCTTGATGATGCAATTACTACTTTTCCACCGGAAAAAATCTTGATGATGCAATTTGTAATCAATTGGCCCACATGTCAAATTCGTTCACGTTCAATGAGTTGACGCAGGTCATGATATTTCCCAGGAGGAAAATACCTAATCCGAACACACATGTCAAATTGCAGGGCCAACCAGTTGCATATGAAGCAATAACAAAGTTTCGCCTTGTAATGGTAAATCAGAGACTTGTAGTGATCAAAAATCACACAACGAACGCAGTCTACCCAAATAATAATTATCTGTGCATTCTTTCGTGTTTATGTAATCAGTAGTGTAAATAATAGGAAACAGGTAAATTTAGTGTTAGAATTACTGTATATATA
>SDVV010022170.1:0-12999 GCA_016164225.1 Gammarus roeselii | reverse complement strand
CCGATCTTATATATCGTATGTGCGTATGCATAGGATGGCACAGGCACTGACACTTGACTGATGGGATCAGAAGAGATGTCGCTCAATTTCTCACCTTGGTGGCCTCAAGATCGCCCAGCACCCCAGGGAAAGCCGGAGTGCAGGGCAAGACAGGAGGGACAAATGCCACAGCACTCCAAAACCGCTAAAACAAGGCAGATCGATGATGCAGAAAATTTCGGAAATCTCTGCTTCAAGCAACTGATCATAGAGAAATCTTGTTTGTCACAACACAAAATTAAAAAATATCGTTATTTATAGACATTCATTACCATTACAAATAAAACTGAATCTGCTCAGTCAAAATTTAAAAATTCATCATACATCAGCTCAGGCTGCTCAGCAAGAGCTCGCATATAGCGAGTGATTTCCCTCAACTGCACAACATCAGCAGGCAAGCCATTCCATTATCCATAGACATCTCACACTGAAGGACCTACTGCAGGCATCAGAAGAGCAAGGAAGAAACACCTACTTCAAGTGACCCCTAGTGCAAACTCTCAGTCTCAAAGCAAGTGAAAACATATTGCACAATCCTCTGATTTACCATGCAAAATCTTCCAGTGTTTTATTAGGTCTGCCCCCAGAAGCTGACCCCTTACAGAAAACAAATCCAGTCTTTGCCAGCAACTATCATAGTCCAAATCTGAAAGACCAATATTTTTGGCCCATCTTCTCTGAATAGATTCAAGCAGCCTGCAGTCCCTACAATATCTGGTGCTCCAAACCTAGGATGCTTACTCAATGATTGAATGAATATGTGCAACATATAAAGGCAGCATAAACTCAGGGGTTCTGCAGACAGTTCATCTCAATAAACAGTTTGCCAATCCACCAGCCATTGCAGCAACCACACAATTATGATGGTGGAATCTGAGACTTGTATCCACACTGACACCCAAGACCCAAGTCACTTTGTGCACTTATAAACTTTGATGCTCTACCTTCTTGAAAGTACTGGTTAGTGGGAACCAGTGCATCAAAATCAATGCAACCTCTATAAAAGTGCAGCACACCACACATATCTGGATTCAATCCAAGATTCCAGGACCTTGCAACATAGTCAACTGAATCCAACCCACTTTTGAGTGACTGGACACCCTGAACAGCATGATCAGTGTTCTTCTGTAGGTAGCCCAGGTACAACTTGTAATCATCTGCAAATCCCTTGAATTTGCATGTAAGACCATTAGACACTGGATAAATGTAAATCAAGAACAGCAGTAGTCCAAGGACAGAGCCTTGAGGAACACCACTTGTCACATTGTTATGGAATGTCCAAGTACTTGTGTTTGGTTATCTTGCATTTCCCTAACCCATGTTTCTAGCTACATATCAAAAATTGTATTTGGGTTTTTGCTGATGAGATCCAGGCTGTCAACATTGAAGCCACCCATGACAACATCAACTAGTCTGCTCAATCTGCCACTAACACAAACACTTATTACTCTACCAGAACAAAATGCAGAGATCCAGGCCAGCAACAAACCACAAGCACCCAAAGACTTCAGCTTAGACAAGAGCACACCATGACTCACCTTATCAAATGCTTTTTAAAAGTCAAGCATTATGACATTCACAATATATCCCTCATCAAACCACCTTGCAACATCATCATAATTCAACAGCAACCGGTCTCTGCTGCCATTACTCCGAAAACCACACTGATGAGACAATAGAATATTGTTGCTTTCTAGATACTCAGTCAAGCAAGATACAACCATTTTTTCTATTGATTTGCAGCTAATTGTGGTCTGTAATCCAAGGGATCAGTGAATTACAGACCTGTATCCCCTGAATTGCAGCAGGACAACCAATCTTTTTTTTCCTGATATAAGCATTGAACAACTTCCGGTTATCAGGTCTCGTTTATTAAATTTCATTTGTATTTCTTATGGAAATCAACAAAAAAAAATCTGTAGCTTCTATTCAGCTCTCTGAATGTCTATAACGTCTCAGGGGCAATGGCTGAATTGCGGTATTTCGCCCTCTTAACCTGCTTGTATTCATGCCATGCCTTTAACTGTTTTCAGGCAAGAGCAAGGGGCGCCCTGACAGCCCATGGCGGACCAGAACGGACTGGCAAGAGGGGTATGAACTTGTCAATCATGGACATCTAAACTGACTGCAAAAATGAAAAATCTTCACACACACTGAAAAATAGCTAAATTCTAGCCCCCAGTCAATCTGAGACAGAGCCTCTGGAATCCTGGCTTATTTCCCTTTATGCCAATGGCGTCTCTTCTCCAGAACCATGTGCTCCGGCCCCTCCCCACTGTAGATATAGGATTGACCTGGGTGACTCAAATAGTATGTGGCAGAGAAACTTTGATAAATAGGGGGTGAGGGAAATCACGGTGTTCGGTGCGGGAAATCACCCCCGATTGGGTGCCATAGCTTGCCATACGGTTTTTTGTAAATAACTTATTTTTGTTTGATGATAGTATGTTGAAACGTACAGTGCTTCATGATCATTATAGTAGCTATGCACACCCTAAATACAAAGTTTCTCTGCCACATACTATTTGAGTCACCCAGGTCAATCCTATATCTACAGTGGGGAGGGGCCGGAGCACATGGTTCTGGAGAAGAGACGCCATTGGCATAAAGGGAAATAAGCCAGGATTCCAGAGGCTCTGTCTCAGATTGACTGGGGGCTAGAATTTAGCTATTTTTCAGTGTGTGTGAAGATTTTTCATTTTTGCAGTCAGTTTAGATGTCCATGATTGACAAGTTCATACCCCTCTTGCCAGTCCGTTCTGGTCCGCCATGGGCTGTCAGGGCGCCCCTTGCTCTTGCCTGAAAACAGTTAAAGGCATGGCATGAATACAAGCAGGTTAAGAGGGCGAAATACCGCAATTCAGCCATTGCCCCTGAGACGTTATAGACATTCAGAGAGCTGAATAGCTGAATCCTAAATCATCCTCATCCTCTAAATCATTATGAAATTATATACGCATTTCAAATTAGCTGTGGTATTGTTGTTTCGAGTCATTTATTCCGAGGTGTCACTATATGGGGGAAGAATTGCATTTAATTACTCTAAATTTAAGAAAAACAAAGGTATTTATCAACAAAATAGGTGCGGGGAATCACCCCCCATTCATTTTTTTACCCGATGTGAGTCTCCGTGGTTGAGTATTTTTATATATCTACAAAAGTTTGCGTTTCTTTCCAAAATTCTTCTCACCCATCAAACTACAACATATTTCGTCGATCAACTCTAAATTTGGCTCTTATCCAATGGAAACTCTAGCCACAGCATCAAAGTTTGTGGAACGTTGATTTTTCCAAACTAAAATTATCAAGGAACTGAAAAACACCCCTTTAATTTGGGAATTTTTCATAAATTCTGTGCGCATATCAAATTTCTACAAGGAGCTGATACTTACTAACAAAGACCTGCTCTTTGAAGTCCTGAAGTCAAATGGTGACATTTCTGATGTCTTGGTGCCCAAAAGGGGGGTGCGGAGTCGCTCATCTTGCCGACCGCCGGGAAATCACCCCGATCGACGCTACTTCAAGACAACAGGAGAATGCTGGCAGCAAGGCAGCGGCAGCAGCACAGACAACTCACCAACACAATTCTCCTCAGATGTGAGAACAAGTTCTAGAATGTTACCAGATAGTAAAAATGTGAGCTTCTTTACCCACTGCAAAAACCCAAGTGAATTGCAGGTCAATTGGCCAAGTGTAGTCACCAATAAGGTTCAAGGACCAGTCAGTTGTTGTTAAATTGAAATCACCTGTGATAATCACCTTCTTGCCAGGACAAAAGTCAAGTAAAAGTTCAACAAGGATGTGTTTTCCAAGATTGCATAAGAAAGAGGCCGATAAACAGCTACAATCCACAGATCATAATCAATTATGTGCACGGCTACAACATTTGGAAAGTGCACTTCAAACACTAAAAACACAATGTCCTTGTGCAGGTACAATAGAGATCCATCCTTACAAGTTGTGCCATCTGTATCTCGCTTTTTTCACCTTTGTATTGCACCTTTGCAGCCCCCCACAGCCCCTGCAGCCCTGCCAACAGAGAATGCGGGCATAGTAGGCAGTATACTTTAGCAGGCCAGCAATCTAAAGAACTACACTGCATCAAAAGTGCAGCAGGGCGCTGGTCGATAGGTCGACTAAAAACACTGAAGACAGTCAACAATTGCCCACAACTGTCAAAACACATAAGCAGAACCACAAAATCAAATTTGCCATGCCTAGCAAAACTTGTACAACACCCCCCCAACTCCTCAGCCAAGGCCCTCTTGAAGCCATGGAAGGAATTGCACTCTTCCACATCAGAGGACAGACTGTTTCAGACCTGAACGCAGCAAGAATAAAAGAATCTGCGTTTATAGTCAATCCAACAACGAGGAACCACCAACTTGAAAGAATGAGCACCTGTGCTAATATCTGGAGCTTGCTCAAACAGCAGATAACCCCAAATCCACAGAACAGTAAAAATCTTCCAACACTTCACCAGATCCAAACGCAACAACCTCCCCCTGATCAAAAACAACTTCAAACCTCTGAGCCTCTCACCTTAGTCCACTCCACCCAGACCCTCTATTTCCCTGGTCTACCGCTTTGGCAGAGACTCCAAAAGTCTCATCCTCCAAATATCCCACATTCCACACACAAGAGCAGTAGTCCAGGATGAACCTTATATGAATTATAAACAATGACACCATGGAAACAGAACTGACAGTAAAACGGAGCAGACTGGTTGCCAGAGTGGAAGTCTTTCTAACAACACTCTTAACTTGGAGGTGAAATTGCAACCTTGAGTCAACAAGCACTCCAAAGTTCCTGCAGGAATCAACAGGCTCAAGTGCCACACCATTCAAATTATAAGTAATTCCATCATCAAGCTGCTCAAATTCAAGACAACCCCTTTAAAAGTGCATAAAAACACATTTGGCAATGTTCAGAGAGATTCCATGACAAGGAAATAGACTGCACTAAATTAAGATCTTTCTGCAAAGAAGACACACCCAGGCAAACTGCTTGTACTTTGCGTGGGAAGCAAAAATAAAGTTTGCAATCATCAGCGAAAGCCTTCCACTTACAAGCCACTCCTATTGCAACATTATTAACTTACAGCAGAAACAAGATTGGGCCCAGCATAGAACCCTGGTCCACTTGTCATCTCCCAAAGGTCACTGACAACTCCCCCCACATAAACACACATTTGCCTCCAAATCAGAAAACTACAAATCCCATCCAACAATCCACCATGAATACCAACACACCTTAATTTGGCTAACAAAACAGAATGATTTACAACATCAAATGCCTTGGAGAAATCCAGAAAGACCACATCCTCCGCCTCAGTCATCAGCAACGCCGCGGCCACCAGCACCGCCACCACGGCCCGCCGCCGCGGCCACCTCAACGCAACGGCCACCGCCTCTACCACCACCACCCTGTGTCAGACTAGAGGAATCCCTGGAAAGAACAGGCCCTCCCTTACCAGCGCCGACACCAGCCCCCGCGCAGTAGCTGCCAAGAATTCACTCCTCTCCCCCCTATCACTCTCTGATGCAGTGATAGCTTGCCTCCTAGCCAGCAACTCACCCCTCTGCCTGTAAGTAAGGTTTTTCTGGATAAAAAGGCTCCCAAAACCATCCAAGCTTCTCAGCCTAGGGGCTTGGGACAATGAGTTGTGCCTGGAATCATCATTGACCAGTTTTGCTATGAACAGACCGGTAGCACCAATCTTGACCACGTCAGTCAGATCAACATCAACGCCCAGGACATGGCAAACTTCATAAAATATTGCTTCCACCAGCTTAACAGTCTCACAATCAAAACCTCTCAACAGTCTCACAATCAAAACCTCTCTACTGTGTCTCCCCTAACAAAACTATAGTTATTAATGTCTATACAACATCAGGCATGAACCACGTTTCACTGACAGCTAAAACCTGAAGATTCTGTTTCAAGAGCAATTCAAAAATAAAATCTACTTTATTTGATAACAAGTTAACATTAACATGCCCAACTTTTGAGATATTAAAATGGTTTGAGAAACTGCTGGAGTTTAGCGCAGACAAAAAATTTGCTTTGTGTCTTCACCATCCTGATCAAGAGCACCCCCGCCCTGGCCAGCCAGAACAGCACCCCTGCCAGATGCAGCCTTACTACGACCAGCATAAGCAACACCACAACCAGCTAAGGAAACACCACGACCAGCAGAAGTAACAGCACGTCCAGCAGAAGCAACCCCATGCCCAGCAGAAGCAACACCGCAACCACCGGCAGCAGAACCACGACCAGCTGCAGCTGCACCACGTGTCACCACTCTGGCGTAATTTCCTCGACCTGCACCTGGAGCAGCGAACCCTGCCTCTCCACAATGTAGGGCACCAGCAACACAGCAGGTTACAGCAGCCAAAGCCAAGCCTCCCCATGCTCCCCCCACCACCCACGGCAAGCTCCGCTCCGCATCCATCCATTCCTTTCAATTTCCTTGCATTCATCAGTAACTCACTCCTTGCATTCTCATCAGAAATCTTGGCCCTGAACATTCCCATATGTCCATTAACTCTAGTGACCTCCTGCAGATCACATTCAGACCCAATCAGTTGCCTCACCACACCCCAAAATCCAGCCCTCACATCAACTACACTCTCACCAAGGCCTCTCAAAATAACATTCTGATAATGCTTCATCTGTTCCTGAACCTCGCATACCACTTTTTGAACAACTTCATTAAATTCAGCAGACTTAGCAAAGTGTCTTGGTGGAACCTGCTCAGGTGCATGAGACCTACTGGCAGAACTTGGGGCAATCTGTGTATTGCTCATCAGCATTCAAACCTGTGCACATAAAGCCCCAACCAACACAACTAGTTGATTGAAAGCAGACTTGCCCGCTAAGGAGTCAATACTGCCCACAGAAGTTCTTCTGTCATGTTGACTACACCTGCACTGTATGCAATGGTAGGTAATAGTTTGTCCTCCATCTTCCATAAGCCCATCTATCACACCTCTCTTCAGTCCAACACACTCTGAGACGGGGTGAAAAGATCTACCACAGTCTCGAAAGTCAATGGAATCAATTATCATGCTGCATCCACAAGAAGCACAGAGCTTCATATAATTGTCAGCATCATTACCAGCTCTATCTCTCACAAAACTGGCACCCTGAGCACCAGCAACAACCTGCCCACTCAGCACCCCAGCCATACGGGAGCTGATGCTGTCGTCAAGTGCAACACCAGGTGAGTTAGGCGATGAATCCTCCCAGTTGCATCCATCATCTTTTGGCAGGCAACTTGAGGTCCTTGATAGACCATCTTAACTACAGCTGAGTTTAGTCTGCTGCCGAAAATTTTACGCTGGTGTGTCTTGTCTTGGTATAGAGGAGGATGTTGTTAGCTGTCTTTTGAAGGATACTGTGGGTGCTGTGCAGAATTTTTGTTGCAGGTGTAGATTTTCTGGTAGAATCAGTTCTTCTTGTGTTCCTGGTAAGGAGACTGGACTTGTCAGCTTTCAATCAGTTGTTGGTTGCTGTTGGATCCCTTACCAAAAGAGTTGATGAGATGTCAAGAAGAATTAAGTCGGCATCTGGCAGTCATTCTGGCAACAAGCCACTTTATATGTCCATGGCCTTCAAAGCTAGTTTTTAGGGAGAAGATTCATGCAGAATTGAGAGATTTGCGCGAACAGGAACGCCGTCAAGATTTGATTGTCCTCAGAGGTCTCTAGACTGGCAGTGCTGAGGGCGTGAAGAAAAAATTTGCCAAAGTATGCTTGGCCCTGGACATTGGAGAAGTCAAGTTCAGTGGACTTGTGAGGATCGGCAAAACCAGCTTGTTTAGAGCTAAAGTTCTGGATTGTGATCGAAGGAGGATGCTGCTAGGTAGTGCCAAGAATTTCAGAGAAGGGCTGCTGTTGGCGGTGGGGCAACGGCTGCAAACCTGGGTGCAGCTGGGCGTGGAGGCAGTGGCGTAGCTGGTGGTTGTGCTATGAGCCTTGGTGTTTGTGTTGATGACTGCAATAATGGTGCTGGTGGCCACGGGGACGGTTCTGGTGTTCGCCGGGGCAGTTCTGGTGTTGGCGGAGGCTGTTCTGGTGTCCGCGGGAGTGGTTTTGGTGGTCATGGTGACCGCGGTGGCGGTTTAGATGGCCGCGGTGGTGGCTCTGGTGGTCGCGGTGGCGGCCCCATAGAGGGGGCTGCGGGTGGCCTAGGAAGTGGTGCTGCGGGTGTCGGGCCCATCAATTGTTGATGGTCTCTGCAGTCTCGTCCCTCTCCCAGTTTTCATTTCTGAAGATTGGCCAGGCAAATGTCAATTGTCTTATTAACAAATTTGATTTTATTTCAGAAAATAGGCTGGAGGTGTTTGTGGTTGGTGAGACTTGGCTTGTAAGCTTGGTTTGCTCTTCTTTTGTTGAGGTTCATGGGTTTTCTGTTGAGTGAGAAAACAAGGTGTTTGTATATGTTTGAAAAAATTACTGAAGTATGAGGAGGTTAATCTGGACTTGCCTAATGTAGCAGCAGTTTTCTCTGGCTCAACTTGATTTGTGGATTTTATTGTTTATAGACCTCCATCATATGGTGATCAGGCAAATCTTGATCTGATAAGTTTGATTAGTGACTTCTGTGTTGGTCATGTTGGGGATTTCAACCTGCCCTTGGTGAAGTGGCATGTTGACTTGATAGATAAATTGTTTTTAGATTGCTTTGCATCTTGTGGCTTGCATCAGTGGGTTAGGGAGCAGACTTTTCTTTTGTCCGGCAACATTCAGGATTTATTTTTTACAAGCGAGCCAGATCATGTTGGGGATGTTGTGGTTTTAGCTCCTTTTCCAAGGTGTGCCCACTCGCCTGTTATTTGGGATTATTTGTTTGTGAATGTCTTGGAGCCTGATGGTGCAAGACACCAAGCTTGGAAGTATTCTTGGCGCCGGGGTAACTACGGCGTTATTTCGGACGCATTAGTGAGAATTGATTGGCCTCTTGAATTTGTTTACCTACGTGTTCATGAGGCATATTGTGTGTTCCTCACTATACTGAGGAGTCTGATACATACATGTGCCTCTTGCTGGAGACTGGCCGAGGGTACCATGGTCTGTGAGGCCTCCCCACTGGTTGAAGGTGAGGAGAGCAAATGTGTGGGATGAGTACAAGATTTCAAGAAGGAGGTTTGGCAGAAATGATCAAAATACTTTGGAGTCATTAGCTATCTGTCTTAATCTCAACTGTCAGTTTTGAAATCATGCTTTGTTCAGCCAATCTCACAAGGAATACCTTATTCTACAGTATAGTGACTCCCCAAAGCTGTTCCATGCTTGCATACAAAGGAAGAAGAAAGGTCATCTTGGGGTTGGACCACTTTGTAATGGAGGTAGACAGCTGGTTTACAATCCACTGGAGATGGCTGAGCTCCTGTCATCTGCCTTCGATGAGGAATACATAGAGAGGATGTTCCTCCCAATCCTGCTCCTTTCCAGTTATTTGATGGCAAAATGAGCAAGTTTGCTATAAGGTCTCGGAATGTCCATGACGTTCTGGCGGGGCTCAATGTCAGTTCAGCAATGGTCATGGATGGACTCCACCCAAAGTTGCTGAAGGAGTGTGCTGTGCAATTCACACAGCCTTCTTTATAATCTTTAACCTTTCTGCAAGCTAAGTGGAATGCTCCCTGATGCATGGAAGAGTTCATTGGTGATTCCAATTTTTAAAAGTAAATCTAGATATGATCCCTTTAACTATTGTCCAGTTAGCCTTACCTCTGTTTGCTGCAAATGGATGGAGAGGATTGTTGCTGCTGAACTGGTAGACTATTTTGAGTCTAACCAGCTCCTTTCTTCTAGGCAGTTTGGATTTAGGAAGAATAGATCAACAGAGGATCAGATGTTGCTGGTCTATTCCAATGTATTTAAATCTGTTCATGCTGGTTTAGTGGTAGACATGGCCATGCTTGATTTTTCAAAGGCATTTGATGTTGTTTCTCATCTCATTTTGCTTCTGAAGTTGCAGGCACTTGGAGTTTCTGAGGCTGTGTTGAGGTAGGTTGGTAGTTTTCTTCATTCTCAAATTATGTGTGTTGGCATTGATGGTGTTAATAGTAAGCCGAGTGATGTTCTGAGTGAGGTTCCACGGGGTTCAGTCTTTGGTCCAGTTCTCTTTCTCATTTATGTTAATTTTTTGACAGATTGCCTCGTATCTAAGTAAGGCGCATTTGCTGATGATTATAAAATTTATTTGTCTTTCTAATGTCATGATGTTTTGGGGGGGTGTCTGCTTTGGAAGGAGATCTTGACAAAGTATTCCAGACTGCATCTTCATGGAATTTGTCATTGAACCCTAGAAAGTGTGATGTTTTATGTTTCAGAAGACGTTTTGCTGGTTGGATTGGTCACGGTCAGAGGCTGTTTATACTCTTAGGGGTGCTTGTTTGGAATTCGTCCAAGTTCATAGCAATTTGGGAGTTCATGTGAATGATGGTCTTGAGTTTCATGGCCATGTCAGAGAAGTTGTGAGATGAGCTGCTGGTCTTTGTAGTGATTTGCTAAGGTCAACAGTTAATAGAAGCCCAAATTTTATGGTTGCTCTTTGTGCCCCATTACTGCTCCTGTGTGTGGAATTTTGGCTATGTCCTGGATGTGAACTTGCTTGAGTCTGTTCAGAGGAGGTGGACCAAGCAGGTGCATGGTCTGTCTGAGATGTCCTATCATGACAGGCTGATGGCTCTCAATTTGTTCTCAATCAAGGGCAGGATACTGAGAAGTGACCTCATAAAGTATTGGAGAATTCTGTGTTGTGATACGGAGGGTTTTGATTTGTCCATTCTGTTCCAAAGGTTGCTGGAAGGTAGGACGCAGGAACATCACAAACTCTTGATGCTCCGCTGCTGTGTGGATGTGGCAAGAATGTTCATTAATGTTTGATGCATCAAGATATGGAATGAGCTGCCTGCTGCTGCTTTTGAGACAGGGTTGGCGGAGTTTATGGGGAATAGGTTGTTTGAGTGCTAGGGTCTTGCGTTCCCAGTCGTGTTGGCAAGTCTGTGGTGTGATTTGACCTGTTGATTGTTTCTGTTTTTTCTTATGTATTTGCTTTCATGGTTTTCTGCGTGGTTGTAGTTGTGCTTTGGGTTTTCATGCAAGTGGCTTGGGTTTGTTCTCTGGAAGCCAATGGTGCGCATCCCTTCCAGCATCTTCCCGTTGTTGTTCTGCAGAGTCTTTGTAGGTGCTGGGGTGCATGGCTGTGCTAGACTCTCCTGACTTGGTGCACCTGAAGATTGGGTATGCTGAGCCTTTGGGGGGCTACAAAGGTAAGAATACGCTCAACACACTGCATTTTGAGACTCTGGGTTGTTTTCACTTTGTTTTCTATTTTGCGAAAACCCTTATTAAAGAACTTTCTCTTCAGTGGTTTGCCCAATGCGTTCCTTGTTTTCATGGTTAGGAAACAGATCTTTGGCTTTTATGTTACTTGTTTCTCCAGTGCCCTAGAATGGGGTTGGGTACTTCTTGGTAGGTTCACCACTAGGGTTTGACTGAAATGGCTCCACTCTTCCAGGCCAATGAGGATGGCCCTTCGCTTCGGCAAATATGAGGTCAAACTCAAAGGGCCTGAATTTATGAATTCCTGCCATTTTCAAATTAGTGGGTAAGGGGTCCAATGTTGGCGCACCCAGCCCTATGTTGACACAACACCGGTTAGCTATACCAATCCAATCCACCAGTAAAATGTAAAATTGCTGGTGACACTTGTCAACTTTTGGCTACGACTGACACTACATCATATTTGGACGCTAATGGGATCCTTTCGAAGATCAGTTTGGATTTTGGAAAGGCAGGTCAACTGAGAATCAGCTCCTACTTACTTATGGAGATGTGTCCCAGTGGGTGGATCAGGGTCTTGTTGTGGACGTGGTTCTTGACTTCTCTAAAGCATTCTATATTTTCTCCCACTGTGTGTTGTTGCATAAGTTGCAGTGTCAGGGCATTTCTGCTCAGCTACTGTTCTGGATATCAAGTTTCCTAATTGTCAAAGATATGAGAGATGTTTGTGGGAGGGGAGTTAGTGGTATCAGAGCTGTTGACAGGGGGTGCCACAAGGTTCAGTACTTGGTCCTGTATTGTCTCTAATTAAGCTATGTCAACTATATCTTCTTGTCTGTGTCATGTAAGGTTAAGGCCTTTGCTGATGATTATAAGTTGTACTTGCACTTTTCTAGGGGAAGTTTGGGTGACATTACTAAAGGTGTTTATTCACTGCAGCAGGATTTAAATCTAATCCATGATGTGGCCTCTTCTTGGAACCTGAAATTGAATGCCAACAAATGTGTGGTGTTGCGTTTTTTTGGGGGAAACTTTGACTGGTTGAAGTTGGGTGATGTGGCTCAGTACAGTTTGGATGGTAATCTTTTGTCATTTGTAGAGTCTCATAGAGACCTTAGTGTTATTGTTGATACAAAGTTGAAGTTTCATAACCATATTCATGCTGTGGTACAAGAAGCTTCAGGTTTGACTAACAACTTACTGAGGTCCACTGTTAATAGGAGCTCTGATTTCATGGTATCTTTTTTTGTGTCTCATATGTGCTATTTCTGATCTATATTAATCACATTACAAATGGAGTGCTATGTTCTTTTAAGGCATTTGCTGACGACTACAAGCTGTACCTTCGGTACAAGAGGGTGAAGGAGTCAGCGGTTGCTGGTGTGTCGAGTCTGCAGTCGGATTTGGATACAGTTGGCGCAGTTGCCTTGTCTTGGAACTTGAGGCTGAACTTGGAGAAGTGCGTGGTGTTGAGGTTCGCTCGTGGGTTTGCCGAGTGGACTGATGAGAATCCACTGGCTCAGTACTTCTTGAATGGTATTCCATTGAAGTTTGTTCAATCCCACAGGGACCTTGGTGTGGTGGTTGATGTAAAACTGAAATTCCACCATCATGTCAGAGAGGTGGTGGGTAAGGCTTCCGGATTGGCCAGCAGCCTGCTGAG
>SDVV010022169.1:0-12999 GCA_016164225.1 Gammarus roeselii | reverse complement strand
ATATTTGTAATTTGCATTTTTTTCATTGTGGGATGAGACGTCTCCTGCCTAACACTAAATAAATCAAACGTTTCGGGCTGTTGACAGACCCATCATCAGTGTACTGGAAAAAACATGATACTAAATTAAGAGAGGGTCATAATGATAGTAAAGAATACATACACACATGAGACAAATGTGTTACAAAATGAAGATAACAAAATTGACTATCTATTGAACAACGACCAGATGCACTGCAGTTACTGTCGTGTTGAGATTGGGTTCCTGGTCGTGAGTCCATGGAACGACGACACAGTATTACTTGCTGAGTGAGATCTGGTATCATACCCATATATTTGAATAAGTAATTTGATAGCCCTAATAGGAAAATGATCCACAATTAACTTAAAATTAGCAGCAGTTTTTAGTCTGCATGACAATTGAATAAGGGTTAAATATATATAATTGGAAGCATAAATAGGCAATAAAGAAGAGCTTCAACAGGATGAATCGTCGACACGTTCACCTTGCCTTCCATATATTCTGATTTTATCACACGAAATATTATAACAATCGACACTGGAGAAATCTTATGTGGGGAAAGTGGAAAAATGATCAAACACGAGACTATCAGTGAGCGACGGAACATCGGATGAAATAAATGAGATAGTAAAAATATTATACTCCGGCCAGTCTTAGAGACTCCGAAAGCGATATCACATTTAGGTTGATTATTACGTAGATAAAGTCTATGCATATATAAAGCGTATATCAAAAGTTTTTTGATTTGGAAACATTTCCAAACAATTTTTTTACAATCCTCCCAGTGTAAGTCTTGTTAATTTTGAGTTTTTTTTTTACAATTCGATACATGAATTGGGTCAGTTCGATTAATGATTTTGTGTCACCGAGATCGATTTACGATCATATTTACACTGTGTCGGCGCATCATCGGCAAATATAATAGAAGGACTACGCCGTTGTGCGAAAAGAATCATATATATTGGAAAAGGAGTGCAAGTGTTTATGATTGGACCCATGTTGAACCTCAACACTAAGCTCAAATATTCCGCTGGTGTTTCATTATTCCATATCACTAAGTGTCTTTCAGCAAGGAGAGATTTTTATCATGAATATTCGATCTACAGAAGTTTCTAAAAATAAGAGCTCAAATTCCACCACGCCTTTCACATTCATCAAAAATCTATAATGAAAGATGGTAAATTGAACGACTAATATGAATGACATCTCTCCTGCTCAAATGTTATTCAAAAGGACTCATTCATGAAATGATTTCATGAATATTAGTTCGCTTAATACATTTGCATATCGGACTCACCTCTCCACTTATGAAGAAATAATCCCAGCCTCTGCAGGGTCTGTATAGCCTCTAAAATTCCTTGCATAAACTCAGCCGAGACTACAGCCGCAGTTCCTGCTCCTTAAAACTCTCCTCTGTTAATTAAGAGGACAGAGATTGTCGTCTTCAATTAGCAGACTAGAGAGATTGAAGCTTTTTATCCCGGAGATTTATCCCCATGGGATGTGCAATCAGGTAAATTGATTGAATCTTCTCAATATATTCCATCGAAAAGGTCCTGGGATTTCTCTTGATGTATTTTTCAATAATGCAAAGCCATCCATTTGTAAGATGAATTCAGTCACCTCACAGACAACTCTCTTGTCGCAAGCGGAATTCAGCATTCTTCAAAAAACCTGCAACGTACCGTAAATTCAAGAGCTTCAAGAATTTTCTTTGCTGTGGGAAGTTCTATAATGCCGCTTTTTACAATACTGCTTATGGACTTCCAATTTTTGATTTAAAAAGTTTCAGTAGGACAGTGCAACCAGAAGTATTTGATTAATCACGACATGTTTCGCAATGAAGGCATGGATGCAGTAGTGATGACATAAGAACAGTTGAACAAATATTGTAACAGTAGATTGAACAGTATTTGCCAGAAATTTGTTGTAGAAAAATCATGCACGTGTCTACCAATACTCTTCTTCTAGGCACACAGTCTGCGCAGGGCTATAAATGGCATCCTGCAAAGTCATTCCAGCACTTCCGATAATTGCAGCTACTGGAATTACTTGAGGATTCTCTGGTGGCAGATTTCTTACAAGTCTTAGTGCAAAGATGGACCTCCAAGAAATAATTATTTACGAGATTCCATCCTGTCAGGATAAGACTGATTCGACTTTTTTTTCAGACGATGTGTCGATCCTATTCAGAATCGTCTTAACGTATGCGTTAAAGTTGAGGGATCTAATTAATATTGATTTGTGGAATACGGTTCATATCAAGAGGCTCATCATATATAATTGTTCTTCAACTAACGAAATTGCAAACGATGACGGTAACTTACTTGTCATTAATCTCAACAAATCGAGGAAGAAACAGATTTATGATGGTTCGAAAAAATTACCTGATTGTGATCTGTTATTGTAGAGATTTTGATGAATTTGCGGCGATAGAAACCAAAATCTTACAAGCAGAATATTGCACGAGGAAAACTTCATCTATAAAACCGTATTTCCTGCATCACTCGCCTCGATGACCGAGAGCACTTCTAGACTCTTAGTTAATTATATCGTACTAAGATTTTCTTAACTATTTCTAATACATGCAGATCCCCCTTAAAGACTTTTTTCTTATATATGTAACTTCGGAAAAGATCAACGGGAGAAGATCATAAATTACAATATTATATTACATATTCAACGACTTCTACATATTTGTCGTCTATATTTGGGAGAAGCAAGCAAATTGCTAGTCTCCGGAGACCGAAGTTAAATGAACTTATTAAGCTAGTTCTAAGAGGCGTCTCTGTATGCAAATGACATTGTGTCGTTATGTATAGTTAACGTAACATTTTTACGATGGGTTAATACCACGACAGCAATTCCCTGGCCAAAATTGAGGCACGGACGCTGTTTGTTCATGAATGTGTACATGTGCTTGATTCTTGGCAGACATTGCCTGGCATTTAAGATGAAAAGGCTCCAGCAGGCACGATAAGGAAGGAAAACCAATGGGGAGCTGTTTTGGGAGCGTATTTGTGATTGCCTGCTCTAGTTAAATCGCCGCTCCAATTCATTTCATGATAAATAATACAGATTAAAATAACAAAATATCTGTAATTTTATTTTTCCTGAACGCAGTTTCACAAGGACAAGGAAACAGACATGAAGCTGGTAAGGCTGGTGATTGATTCCTCTGTTCTATTTTATATACACAATAATTTGCATTTTCATACCGTGATGCCGACACAAATATCTCATCTCCATCATATTTCTGTCACTGTTTCGTTCCCTGCTAAAAAGGCGGCCGACAACTTTTAAAACGAACGACGCTGGTTCGGTTCGATGTATGATTTCGCTTTAAAAAATAAAAAATCTAAAATTATATATTCAGCTACATATTCTAACAATACATAAATTTGTCCGTACAATATTGCAATGCTGACTGAAAACATGCCCCTACAATATTGCCATGCTGACTGAAAACCAGCCTCTACAATATTGCAATGCTGACTGAAAACATGCCCCTACAATATTGCAATGCTGACTGAAAACATGCCCCTACAATATTGCAATGCTGACTGAAAACATGTCCCTACAATATTGCAATGCTGACTGAAAACAAGCCCCTACAATATTGCAATACTGACTGAAAACATGCCCCTACAATATTGCAATGCTGACTGAAAACATGCTCCTACAATATTACAATGCTGACTGAAAACATGCCTCTACAATATTGCAATGCTGACTAAAAACATGCCCCTACAATATTGCAATGCTGGCTGAAAACATGCCCCTACAATATTGCAATGCTGACTGAAAACATGCCTCTACAATATTGCAATGCTGACTAAAAACATGCCTCTACAATATTGCAATGCTGACTGAAAACATGCCTCTACAATTTTGCAATGCTGACTGAAAGCTTCGACGCGTGTTTAGGGCACAATGAAACTTCGCTTCTTGTATTCACAAAAAAATTATTCGTGCCATATTAGGTCATTGATTACCTGTAGAAATAAAGGCCTTTGAATAACAACAAACTATCCACCTCATACAGAGAGAACTTTTTTCGAGTTTCAATAACATCCAACAATATGCTGATATAATTAGAAATTGTAATGGAAGCCACTCCTCCTCCGGCCCCTTTCGTAGAGCGAACAAAACTTTCCCAAACAAATCTTCTTCCCCATCCAAAGTAATTGTGTCTTCGTGCACTCCTATTAATTTTTGTTGTTAATTATTGATTCTAATTGTGTACACTGTGAGTGCCAGCCACGGTGCACACTAGCAGCCATGCACCGCTGCTAGCCACGGTGCACACGTGTTAGCCATGCGCCGCTGCCTGCCACGGTGCACAATAGTAGCCATGCGCCGCTGCCTGCCACGGTGCACAATAGTAGCCATGCGCCGTTGCCAGCCACGGTGCACACATGGTAGCCATGCGCCGCTGCCTGCCACGGTGCACACATGGTAGCCATGCGCCGCTGCCTGCCACGGTGCACACATGGTAGCCATGCGCCGCTGCCTGCCACGGTGCACAATAGTAGCCATGCGCGGTTGCCAGCCACGGTGCACACATGGTAGTCATGCGCCGCTGCCTGCCACGGTGCACAATAGTCGTCATGCGCCGTTGCCAGCCACGGTGCACACATGGTAGCCATGCGCCGCTGCCTGCCACGGTGCACAATAGCAGTCATGCACCGCTCACAGCTACGGTGAACAACAGTAGCCATGTACCGCTTCCAGCCACGGTGCACAACAGTAGCCATACACCCCTGCCAGCCACGGTGCACACATGGTAGCCATGCGTCGCTGCCAGCCACGGTGCACACATGGTAGTCCTGCGCCGCTGCCTACCACGGTGCACACATGGTAGCCATGCGCTGCTGCCTGTCACGGTGCACACATGGTAGCCATGCGCCGCTGCCAGCCACGGTGCACACATGGTAGTCCTGCGCCGCTGCCTACCACGGTGCACACATGGTAGCCATGCGCTGCTGCCTGCCACGGTGCACACATGGTAGCCATGCGCCGCTGCCTGCCACGGTGCACATATGGTAGTCATGCGCCGCTGCCCGCCACGGTGCACACATGATAGCTATGCGCCGCTGCCTGCCACGGTGCACACATGGTAGTCATGCGCCGCTGCCTGCCACGGTGCACACATGGTAGCCATGCGCCGCTGCCTGCCACGGTGCACAATAGCAGTCATGCACCGCTCACAGCTACGGTGCATAACAGTAGCCATGTACCGCTTCCAGCCACGGTGCACAACAGTAGCCATGCACCGCTGCCAGCCAAGGTGCACAATAGTAATCATGCGCCGCCACCCCCAACACAGGCCAGTGGTCGCTCAGAAGCTTTATACTCATGGTCAGGAATGTAGGGCAGTTCGAAATGGTCCATATTTACCGCCAGGCCCAATTAGACTCAAGAACTTTTTGTTGCTTTTCATGCACCTTCTCGGTCTTGTATCATGCTCTTTTCAACATCACATTGAGATAACACTGGCAATGAAGGAAGCTAAGCTATCATTGAAAAGATCGAAGCGTAATATCAAATACACATTACTTGTTCACAATCTCTCGTGCTGGTGTAGAATCTCACTTCTTTCGCCCAAAAAATAATGAATGTCATGAAAAGTACCCTAATGTTGTTATAGTTAATTTATTGCTCTATACATGACATTTTACACGAATCAGAAGGTCCATTTTTTTTTTATTCCCATTGCTCAATACTTCTAGGAGAAAATAAAGTACATCATCATTTTGTTCCGCGCAACTTAAAGTGCGGGTGACAAGCATCAACAGTATTGATTGACACACAGCAGGCCAGGGATTAAATAGCTCACAAATCAGTGAGCGTCAACAGAATTGATTGTCTCAGAGCAAGCCAGGAATTAAAAAGCTTACAAATCAGTGTGCGTCAGCATTGATTGTCTCCGAGCAACCCAGGGATTAATACAGGTACAGATAAAGACACTAGGCCGCATCCCCCAAAACGGGGGGTGGCCGACGGCAAGGCGCACCTCACACCCGCATACGCTCACACTCACACAACTTAGCTCTTTTGTGCTAAAGGGTCCGGCCGGTAGCCCTCAACTTACACTCTGGGTCACGAGTGCAGTCCGAGGATCCGTCGTCAGCAGCAGGGCCCGACAGTTTTCACTGGTTTACCCCCACCGCGTCATAATGGCCGGTCCCCCCTACCCACGACCATCCCGACAGCGGGGTGCCAAGGGCGGGAAAGCACATCAGAGCAGCGTCATTGCACGCTCTCTCGTCAACTCCACATACATGTCTCTCCTTCCCAACGCCTGCTTCAGACCATCCATCCACCCAAACTTCGGTCTACCTCTAGGCCTGCGACCACACTCCTCAGTATTCATCACCCTTTTCACCAATCTCCCTTCATCCATCCTCTCCATGTGCCCGAACGATCTCAGAACACGCGAATCCACACTGTTCGCCAACTTCTTCAACATCCCTGTTCTGATTCGAACCACGTCGTTGGTGATTTGGTCTCTCAGCGTTACTCCAGCCATGGTCCTCAAACATTTCATCTCGAAAACATTCAACCTTCTTCTCTCCTCTGCTCTCACACCCCAAGCTTCAGCTTTGTAGAGCACAGTTGGGACAACAACACCCTCATACAGCCCTCTCTTTGCTTCCATCCCAAAGTCCTACAGCTCATTACACTCTTTAGTGCACCCAACACTTTACATCCCTCCTTCACTCACGCCCTCACTTCAGTTTCCACTAGTTCAGTTATCTCCACATGGGAGCCCAGATACTTAAAACACTGAACTTCCTCCATGAGCTCTCCATTCAGGGTGACACTAATTTTGCTCGCATCGACATTCCTCGAGCATCTCTTTACTTTACTCTTACCCACGTTCACTCGAAGCTTCCTCCTCTCACACACTCTACCAAACTCAGACACTAGCCTACATAGCTTTTCCTCCGAATCAGCAACTAGGGCCGTATCATCAGCAAATAGCAACTGGCTCAACTGCCAACTCCGCCCATTCGCTTCCAACATTTCCAAGCCACGACCCAGCATACTCGCGGCCACCTCCCTGACCAGTCCATCCATATAGAGGTTGAACAGCCAGGAAGACATCACGCAGCCTTGTCTCAGTCCCACTTTCACTGAGAACCAATCACTCACCTCGCTGACCACTCTGACACATGCTCGGCTGTCAGCATAGAAACTCTGCACTGCTTTCAATAGATGTCCGCCCACTCCATACAAACGCAACACCCTCCACAGCGCTTTCCTGTCAATCCTGTCGTATGCCCTTTCCAGATCCATGAAATCCCAAAACACATCCTGTCCTTTGGCAAGGTACTTCTCACAGACCTGTCTCACTGCAAAAATCTGATCGGTACACCCTCTACCACTCCTAAAGCCACACTGTTCCTCTCCCATTGCGCAGTCCGTACAGTCTCTAATCCTTTTGATCAGCACTCTCCCGTACAACTTACCAACCACACATAATAGAGTGATACCTCTCGAGTTGCAGCATTCATTTTTATCTTCTTCGCCCTTATAAAGCGGAACAATGCAGGCACTGCGCCACTCACTCGGTACCACGACTGCCCCAAAACACAAGTTCAGTAACCTCACCAACCATTCGACAATCGTTACTCCACCCTTCGTCAGGTACTCGGTCCAACGTCATCCAAACCAAGGGCTTTCCCTGCTTGCATCACGTCCACCGCCTCCTGCACCTCTTCCCTGGTATTGTCCGCAACAAGTCTTTCTCCCAAAACTGGCATCCGAGCACCACCACCCACAGCAACAATGTCAGCCTCTCTGTCATCTTCTACATTCAACAACTCATCAAATACTCGGCCCACCACTTCCATACATCACCTCTTTCCAAAATTAACTGGCTGTTTTCATCATTCACCACTTCCTTCTTTCCGGTCTCTCCCTTTCTCATCCTCTTCACCTCTTTCCAGAATATTTTTTTGTTCTCCTCGAAATTCTGGCACAACCGTCTGCCCCACCTGGCATCAGCGTCCCTTTTGGCTCTCCTCACCACCCGCTCCACCTCGTTTCTCCTCTCTTGTAGCTTTCATGAGCCACCTTTGAGTTCACCTGCAACCACTCCTCAAACGCTCCTCTTGTCCGTGCCACCGCCAGTTTGACCTCCTCGCTCCACCACTCGCAGCCTTTCCTCCTGCACCCTCCCACACGGCCCGCACCACACACTTTCGTCGCACATCTCAGCAACGCATCCCTTAACGTCTCCCATTCTTCCTCCACATCTCTCAGGTCCTCTCCTCTCACGTTGTCATATTCTTCCTTCAACGCCTGCTGGAACTCCTCGGCTCTACTTTTCACATTCAGTCCACTCACTTTCACTACCTCTCTCCCTCCACCCACTCGTGTGTCGCCCTTCCACTTCTGCTCCACTCATAATCTACCTTCCACCAGCAGATGGTCAGACACTTCTCCACCCTCCCCTCTCAACACCCGCACATCCAACAGCCTCCTCACCACTCTCCTCGATATCAGCACCAAATCCATCAGTGTTCTCTCCACCATTGCACCATGGGCCATCCTTACCCATGTGTACTTGTGAATATCTCGCTTCTTGAACAAACTGTTCCCGACCACCAACTCCTGCTCAATACACAGACCTATCAGGTTTTCTCCACTGTCATTTCTACCGGGTACACCATACCTTCCTATCACATTCTCCACCACTACATCTCCAACTCTCGCATTAAGGTCACCCAGTACAACTACATTGAAATGACCTCCAAAACTCTCAATACACCAACTCAGGTCAGTCCAGAATTGCTCCCTCTCCTCTTCACTCCTCACGCTGCCAGGTTTGTAATCACTCACAAATGCCCATCTTTCTAGGCCTAACCTAACTTTCACCCACCTCAATCTTGAGGACACCTCCTTCACTTCGGTAGCGCCACTAGCCAACCGATCCCTCAATATCAAGATCACACCTTCTCGTGCTCTACCACACCAAACTCACATTCGCCCTTACCTTTCAACTTCGTCTCACTCAGGCCCAACACATCAAATTTCCTCCTCACAAACATCTCACCAATCTCCCTCCTCTTTACGTCATTCGTACTACAGTCACGCACATTCAGCAACCCTAACAATAGGGTTCGGAGAGGCGTGTGCCTCTCCTCCTCCCGCTCGTCTTGCCGTCTTCGAGGAAAGGTTTTACAGAGAACGGGATTCCTAGCCCCTTTGCTCCGACCCGTTTAGTCGCCTTTTACGACACGCTGGGGTTGCGGCAGCACGATTCTACTCCCGGCTACGGGGCGCCCCTTTAGTCGCCTTCTACGACACGCGGTGGATACGGTAGCAAGATTCTAAAGCCCCGGCTACAAGGCACGCGAGATATTATCCGACACCACAGCTATTCCTATTGATGAATGCCTACAAAGCGTGTTGGATGAGGAGGCACCGCTGACACCAAATAATAAAAAATAATAAAAATAAAGTGCTAAAATAAATCCGACCTCAGTACAGACAAATCATAAAAGTGGGTTTGAGATGCCCCGTCTTTGCAAAATGGCTGACGCTTCCAGAAGCCCCACGCGGGCTTATGGAGGCGTCAGCTTCCATAAGCAAAATCGACAAAAAATTAGCATATAAGGTTTACATAAAACGGATGAAGTAAATATGGTTATCTAGATCATCAATAGAATATTTCAATCAATGGAGGAAGATAAGACCATTTTGAGTACACGCTCACATGTTTGCTGAAATGAGACGGAAGACTCACATACGTTGCTTGACATTGGATGCGAGACCACGGGTGGTTGAGTGGATCGGAGACATGATCAAATTAGAAACACCGTTTTCTGAAGCCAGGCAGAAAGGAACTGCGAACAAAATCACTCACTGGAGGTCACCCACTGGATGTGGACGTTTACAATACGTGGAGGAGTTGGGGTAGCCCGGGTGTGACAGGTCTCATCAGTCGAGGCTACATTGCGAGCACTACACGGCCCTCAAGTTATACCAAAATAGAATGGTGACGGCCTCTTCCGATTCGTGCTTGCAATGCCAGGGCTCACCCGATACAGTCGATATCGTCGCTCTACCGTGCACAGCTGTTGCACCTGACAAGCTCAGACCTAATATCACGTCGTTGCAAAAACTGCAGGTACGCTCTCAAGGCAACATCAACTTCTCAGGGGCTTAGAGATAATATAGTGGTCTACACCAGTCGGTGGGCACCCAGGCTTTGAGGCTGTACGCCGGCCCGGGCTCCTCACGACAGGAGAAGATAATGCTAAGCAACACAATTCAAAACAGTAATGCTGCTACAGTGCTTACGATGAAGTGTCTTGACACCCTTATCGCCGGCCCATCTTATTACCTGTGTTCACACCGTTCGAAAACGCTTCCATGTCTTCCCGGATACTTAGTCTGACATGGTAGTAGCCACGGTGAAGTGTCTAAACTACCCCACCACCAGCCCATTTCTTTTACTGTCTCCACTTTGGAGACCCTCCCTCCAGGTTCCAGCACTGTGGCCTGGTAGGGTCGTGGCCCCGGCAACGTTAGCCGATCACGCCACCACCGAGCCATCTCTTCAACTGTTTCCGCTGCGGAGACACTACCTTGTCGTTCAGGCTATGCGACTTGACTGGGCCGTGGCCACGACAACGTGTCCCTACTACGCCCCCTGGGCTATACATTCAATCTGTCTCCACTCTGTAGAAACTCTCCTATCGTACCGGCTCTGCGGTCTGTAGGGTCGTGGTCCCGGCAACGTGTCTTGACTCTGCCACAACTGGGCCATCCGATCAACTGTTTACTAAGAAGACCTTCCCTTTCGAGCCGGCTCCGTGGTCTGGTAGGGTTGTACACGGCAACGTATCCCAACAACGCCACAACCGAGCCATCTCACCGTTCTTAAACTCTCCCCTGTCTTGTCGGCTCTGCCTGGATGTGGGACCATAAGGTCCTTCTCTTCTGCAGTGAATTTGGAGCAGCCTCCCTAGTTGAAGCAGGAAATTGATTGGTCGGAGCTGCGAGAGGAAGTTTGAGCGTAGGCAGCCGAGTGGGATTACGACTGAAGATGGTATTGCCGGGTCTGAGCTGCTCGACTTCCAGAATCAATACAGATGAGGGAGCCTTCAATTGGATGATGGGCCAAGTGCTAGGGAGAGAGGTAGCATTAGTGGACGATCGACGGGGGGGACGACAGGCGCAGGTAGGTTTCCCAACACCGCTGCGGTAGCAACAATTCTATGCAGATAGATGGATTGGCAGTTTGAACTGTATATTTATTTTTTGTGGCAAGATCGCGCCGCGGTTTGAAATAACCGATTAGGGTAGATGTATGAATTTTTACTTATATAGGGTGGGGAACAAATTTTTTGAAGCTATGTTGTTACGCGTTCTTTTTTGCTTTGCTTTGATTCGCCTAAAATCGGCTTTGATTTTTACAGTTTATTTATCATGAAGATAGTGAAAAATTACACCTGGTTCGAGAAGAACGACACGTACACAGTCCAAACTGCCACGGTGAATTACTTAGAATTCCTCATCACACAGGAAGATGAGCGCCACATAGTTCTCACAAGCATCGTAGGTAATAATCTACGGGTATTCTATGGTGATTTATGCGTTTTGGGACAAATTGCCTCACTTAACGCCCTACGCATTTTGGGGCAAACTGCTTCAATATGTGATAGAGTGAACGCGGTCACTTCAGGGGGACCCTCTGGCAGTTCCATGGCGACTCTAATGATAACTTTGCTCCTCAACTCGATAAGTTTCGGATACAGGGCCGTTTCAAGCTACAGTATATGCTACAGGGAAAACATATTGTGTTTCACTGGTAACACTTTTCATGAAAGTGTCAGTGAAATATATTCACTGCATGATGCGATTAGTGCAACTTCTTTAGTATCGTCAGCGAACCCTTTTTACGTGAAACATTATTTTGTCGCCGAAAAGCTTCTGAAAAAAAAAGATAATTTTTGTCGAACACAATCTGCCAGTCATGAGTTCAAACTGCGCAACGAATGACTCAGCACATTATACTGTTGATTAAATAAACGAGCACCTCATTGTTCTTAAAGTTAAAAACTTAATCAGTGATGGGATGACACGAATGCTCGATCCCTCGAACACCAGCTATTAGCCTCATAACCTCAGAGGACTCTGCGGGGTCACCGTTCCAAGGGTCGCTCGAACACCAGCTATTAACCCCATAACCTCAGAGGACTCTGCGGGGTCACCGCTCCAAGGGTCGCTCGAACACCAGCTATTAACTTCATAACCTCAGAGGACTCTACGGGGTCACCGCTCCAAGGGTCGCTTGAACACCACCTATTGGCCGGGCCATAACCTCTAAAGACTCTGCGGGGTCACCGCTCCAAGGGTGGTACTATAGTCGTCACTGGAGAACTCAAGTTCTCACGAGGGTCTGCTGCCTCCTCTCGTTAGCGATGATGGCTTCTCTTATAACGAAAGTTATTTGATCACCAGTTTTATATGACACAAGGTACGTGACCCTCCACCGCAATTACTGTAATCATTTATGCCTTCCTTGCGCAACGAACGACTCAGTACATTATACTGTTGATTAAATAAACGAGCAGAAGCGGATGAGGGTGGTATAATAATAATACTGATATAACTTTATTTATAAAACAAACAATCACATTAAGAATAGACAGAATTATTTATTACATGTTAAGCTGACGCAGTCAGTAAGAATTGAAATGTATTGAAAAGTTATCATGAAAATGATCACAAGGAATGAAATATTATTCTGCACTCTATTAAAAGTAGTAGTAAGTACTGCGAAACGCGGATTAGTGAAGGATTATAGATAGGGGTTAATTAGCGGGGTAGGACGCGATGCATGCACCTTGACGCGATGCATGCGTAGCGGGGGAGGGCGGGGGGCCTAGGGTCCGGAACTGGTTTTGTGGCCCAAGTCAGCTAACGGACGGGGGAGAGGGAGGGGGAGGGGAGACCGGA